>PVKP010001379.1:0-148622 GCA_004027715.1 Plecturocebus donacophilus | reverse complement strand
TTTTTTCTTTATTAGTCTGACTAGTGGTCTATTTTGTTAATCTTTAAAAAAAACAGCTCCTGGATTCATTGATTTTCTTGAAGAGTTTTTTGTATCTCTATCTCCTTCAGTTCTGCTCTGATTTAGTTATTTCTTGTCTTCTGCTAGCTTTTGAGTTTGTTTGCTCTTGTTTCTCTAGTACTTTTAATTGTGAAGTTAGGGTGTTGATTTTAGATCTTTTCCACTTTCTCTTGTGGACATTTAGTGCCATAAATTTCCCTCTAAACACTGCTTTAGCTGTGTCCCAGAGATTCTGGTACATTGTGTCTTTATTCTCATAATTCCAAAGAATTTATTTATTTCTGCCTTAATTTCATTATTGACTACTACCCAGTAGTCATTCAGAAACAGGTTTTCAGTTTCCATGTAGTTGTATGGTTTTGAATGAGTTTCTTAATCCTGAGTTCTAATTTGATTTCACTGTGGTCTGAGGGACTGTTTGTTATGATTTCTGTTCTTTTGCATTTGCTGAGGAGTGTTTTACTTCCAATTATGTGATCAATTTTGGAAGAAGTGTGATGTGGTGCTGAGAATAATGTACATTCTGTTGACTTGGAGTGGAAAGTTCTGTAGATGTCTATTAGGTCTGCTTGGTGCAGAGCTGATTTTAAGAAAACTCCACTGTCTTAGCCCAAAATCTCCTTATGCTGATAGGCAACTTCAGCAAAGTTGCAGCATACAAAATAAATGTGCAAAAATCACAAGCATTCCTTCACACCAATAATAGACAAAAAGAGAGCCAAATCAGGAGCGAATTCCCATTCACAATTGCTACAAAGAGAATAAAATACCTAGGAATAAAACTTACAAGGATATGAAGGACCTCTTCAAGGAGAACTATACACCACTGCTCAAGGAAATAAAAGAGAACACAAAGCGAAAAAATTCCATGCTCATGGATAGAAAGAATCAATATCGTGCCCAAGGTAATTTGTAGATTCAATGCTATTCCCATCAGGCTACCATTGAGTTTCTTCACAGAATTAGAAAAAAGTACTTTAAATTTTATATGGAACCAAAAAAGAGCCTGTATAGCCAAGACAATCCTAAGCAAAAAGAACAAAGCTGGAGGCATCACACTACCTGACTTCAAACTATATTACAAGGCTGCAGTAACCAACACAGTATGGTACTTGTACCAATGAAATAGAACAGATATATATACCAATGAAACATAACAGAGGCCTTAGAAATAATGCCACACATCTACAATCATCTGATCTTAGACAAATCTGATGAAAACAAGCTATGGGGAAAGGATTTCCTATTAAATAAATGGTGTTGGGAAAACTGGCTCTATTCATAGAAAACTGAAACTGGACCCTTTCCTTACACCTTATACAAAAATTAACTCAACATGGATTCAAGACTTAAACATAAGACCTAAAACCTTTAAAACCCTAGAAGAAACCTAGGCAATACCATTCAGGACATAGGCATAGGGTAAGACTTCATGACTAAAACACCAAAAGCAACGGCAACAAAAGCCAGAATTGACAAATGGCATCTAATTAAACTAAAGAGCTTCTGTACTGCAAAAGAAACTATCATCAGAGTGAACAAGCAACCTACAGAATGGGAGAAAAATTCTGCAATCTACCCATCTGATAAAGGGCTAATATCCAGATTCTACAAGGAACTTAAACAAATATACAAGAAACAAATGAACAACCCCATCAAAAAGTGGTCGAAGGATATAAACAGACACTTCTCAAAAGAAGACATTTATGTGGCCAACAAACATAGGAAAAAAAAAGCTCATCATCACTGGTCATTAGAGAAATGCTATCAAAACCACAATGAGATACCCTCTCACACCAGTTAGAATGGCAATCTTTAAAAAGTCAGGAAATAATAGATACTGGAGAGGATGTGGAGAAACAGGAACTCCAAAAGTCACTGTTGGTGGGAATGTAAATTAGTTCAATCATTGTGGAAGGCAGTGTGGTGATTCCTGAAGGATCTAGAACCAGAAATACCATTTGACCCAGCAATCTCATTACTGGGTATAAACCGAAAGGGTTATAAATCATTCTACTGTAAAGACACATGCGCACGAATCTTTACTGCATCACTGTTCGCAATAGTAAAGACTTGGAAGCAACCCAAATGCCCATCAATGATAGACTGGATAAAGAAAATGTGTCACATTTACACCATGGAATACCATGAGGCTGTAAAAAAGGATGAGTTCATGTCCTTTGCAGAGAAATGGATGAAGCTGGAAACTATCATTCTCAGCAAACTAACACAGGAATGAAAAACCAAACACTACATGTTCTCACTCATAAGTGGGAGTTGAACAATGAGAACACATAGACACAGGAAGGAGACCATCACATACTGGGGCCTGTCAGGGGGTGGGGATCTAGAGCAGGCATAGCATTAGGAGAAATGCCTAATGTAGATGATGGGTTGATGGGTGGAGCAAATCACCATGGCATGTGTAAGCCTATGTAACAAACCTGCACATTCTGCACGTGTGTCCCAGAACTTAAAGTATATTCTTCAAACAAAAATGACTATTTCACAGTATTGGTGTGGGAGTTAAAGAAATTTGGTACACTATTTGGAATATAGCAGTATCTCAACAAACAGTAGCTAGATCTTATGTACATACTTTACATGGTTGAAGGCGTCTTTCGAAATTCATTTTGCTAGGAGTTTCTGAGAAGAGCAAAATCTAGCATGGGCATAATGAAAATAATAAGAGGGAAAATCAAAACAGAAAGGAAGGAAAGTAGTTCCAGTTAAGCTTTTTCATTAAAAAAATATTGAAGACGGATGGACAATTCTGTATCAATCACATGTAAATATTCTTCAATAATGTAGACCAAGCTTGTTCCAGTTTGGGAGTATAAGAGACTGGAATTTATAACTATTTATTCTGGTCTAGGGTTTGAATTAAATGTATGAGAGACAGTAATCTAATTTTGAAATATTCACAAAGGAGAAATCAGTGAAGACAATGATGGAGGAAATATCAGTGTTAGACTAGAGTAGGCTTAGGTACGTCATACGTGGGAAATGGAGCAATGCAGCAACCCAGTTCATGGTAACGAGAAGATGGACGAAAATGGAAGAATATTTCTCTGTCATATATACAGGTTGTTGACATAGGCAATTTATAATCACTTTCTGGGAGTTTCAGTGTGAGATAGGACTCTAAGGGTGATTTAGTCCCCTTTGAAAAAAAATGCACACGCATACAAATGTTATTTCTTTTCAGTTAGACTAAATTTCTTTTATAAATGTTAATCTCAACAACAAAGTCTGTAAAGTTGAGAGGAGAGATGAAAGACTATACTTAAAAGAGAAAGATATATAGTGACTTGGGCAGTTATTTAACCCTCATGGTTCAGTTTCCTGATTCTCACAAATTGTGTGAGAATTTTAAAAAGATGATAAAGAGCCATTTGTAAATAACATCAACAATAACAATAGGAACAGTCACTTTTGGAATTTCTGAGCTCTATGTACAAGGTACTATTCAGCACTTTCCATACTTTTTTTTCACATAATGCATCTGATGAGGCTATGAGATAGCTGTAATATAAATATTCCCATTGTGGTGATGAGGAAACTGAGGTGAAGATAAGGTTAGGTCACATGATGAGCTAATGAGAGAAACAGCTGAGATTCAAAGCAGGACTGTCTGACTCAGAGCTTAATGTTATGTCTCCCACCATGGTAGTCTATGGATATTAGTTATTAGACCTGTTATGACTGTGCTTCTTGGGTAGCCCCAGAAATCTGGCCAACCTAACACAGACATGTAAGCAAATTATAACAGCTGAAATGAGACATTGCAGGACTAAAGTGGGAAAAATCCAAAGTTTAAGTTTAAAAATAGATAGATGCTTCGATCACTTTAAAAACACTCTAGCCATAGCTCTTGTATCCATGATTGAATAGTTGGACACATGGCCTGAGTAAATTTCACCAGGAGGGGAAGAGGCTGGCTGTGTCTCACTCATAAAAGAAAGCCACAGGGAATGGCTAGAATAAAAGAGGAGACAAAAAGCGTGTCAACAGAGCACTGAGGGCAGAGTGGGACAAAGTGAGAGAGAAAAGAAACATCCTAATTGTTAACAGACACAGGAAAACAGGCAGAGTCAGCAGGGTAAAGGCTGCCTGGCGACACTGTCCTCTGGGGAGCAAGAAAAGAGACTGCAATTCAGAGCAACTTGGGGGTACTTTGTTAGATTGTATTAAAAGCACAACTGTACAGGGACTGAATGTGAATTTTTGCTACCACTTTTTCCGTAATGTTTTCTGGAAATGCTTTTCCCTCTAAAAGTTAAAGAGCTTAAAATTGATTAAGGTTGTGAAGAAGAATTTTTAAATTAAAAGCTCTCACAGGTAGAATTCTTCCATAAGATTAGTAGAAATAAATGCTCTCTAT
The DNA here is from genome assembly GCA_004027715.1 of Plecturocebus donacophilus. Lineage (NCBI taxonomy): Eukaryota > Metazoa > Chordata > Mammalia > Primates > Pitheciidae > Plecturocebus > Plecturocebus donacophilus. Next base: position 144,178 of record PVKP010001379.1, on the reverse strand, counting down.
TTTTTTCCATTATGATCCTGGAGAGAAAAGGCAGAGAGAGCTTGCAGGGAAAGGAGCCAATAAGATTTTTAAAGACAGGTCTTCCAGGTGCCAGCCAGGGTGCTCGATGGAGGCTGAATCTGAGCTCTCCCAATCTTAAATAAGACTATTACCCAGCAATGTCAAACATGGACTTGCTTTCTATGTCAAGAACAAATCACGTCTTACTGCATGTTCATACAACTTCTTTGAAGAGCAACTTGGGAATATCCATCATGTTAAGAGTTAGCAATCCCAATTCAAATAATTTTGTCTAAAAGACATACATAGATGTGTGTGTGAAGATATGTGTTACAGTTTATTTATAATCCTGAAAATCTGGACAACCTAAATGGTAATCAGTAAGAGACTAGTTAAATAAATGATGCTATGTCATGCAAGGAAATATTATGCATCTCTTAGTCATTTTTGGCAAAGTAGAAAGATCTTTAAAATATATCCATTAAAAATAACAGTATATTTGAAACGAATTAATTCATTGATATGAAATGGATTACAGATAATTTAATATACCTTTGTGTGCATAAAAAGTTCTAGAAAGATTCATTAAAAGTTGTTTTCATACTGGTGGGGGTAGAGCTAGGGCATACTTGAAGTGGGAGAAGTTTCAATTTTCATTTTATATCCTTTAGTACTGTTTGCATTTTTAAATCACGAGCATGAATTTTTAAAACACAATATTTAAAAAGCTGAAAAGATATTTCTCTGTGAAAAAGTACAGTTGAAATGGAATCTCTTTAACATTAAAATACAAATCCCTAAGCAGAAACTATAGTAAAATGGAATCAATACATTAATACATTTTTTATCCTCTACAACCAACTAGAGTTTATCCCAGGGATGTAATAGAAGTTTAATATTAGAAAATCTATTAACAAAATGCATTACATCATTAGACCAAGGAAGAAGAATTACGTAATCATCTTATTTGGATGCCAAAGGACATTGAGTATGAAGAAAAAATTGATTAAAAAAAAACTATTTATAAATAACAGATTTTTATAATGGGTAAACAATAAGTATCTCAAAACAGCAACCAACATCATCATTGGAATTATGAAGACGTTCCAATTATATGGGATATTTTCTAATTTTCAACTTTTTATGAAGTTTATGCATGAGATTTAATAAAGAAAAAAATGATAGTTTCAGAATCTGTCTGAAAATTTTCTCTGAGAAGAGTGAGAAGGGTAAATATGGGAGCTTGAGAAATAATCCTCAGTACAGAAAAAGACCCAGACTTATCCCCAAATCAATAGGCTAAGGCATTGTTTTAGAATTCAGTCTATTCCATGGCCTTGTTTGAGAACACTTAAACTCTTCATTTAGGACTCTAAACTATCTTTAGAAAGTCCATCAATATGACTCAATAAGAAATTACTGAGCATTTACTCTGTGATTAAGAACTGTGTTGGCGTGAGGCTTTCAAAATGGAAAAAAGGTAAGAAAGGGGATGGGGACACTAAAAGCTTCTACGAAGATGTGAAGATTTGAGGTGAGGTAGCAGATTAAAACCAACTCCAGTGTTGCTGGACTGCCCAGGGAAGATGACTTTCAGTGTGGTAGAGAAAGGCTGCTAGGAGGATAGGATGCACTTTGAAGTCATCTTTAACGTTTACCTAAGGGTGGAAAGAGGTGAAGGTGGCAGTGAGGAGCCAGGAACAAAGGAGCAGCTTCTCTGGAAGAATGCTATGAGGCAAGAAACAGCACCAAGGGAAATCAGCATTCCATTTAGACAAGAAGAGTGAAGAGAACGTTTAGTGACAAGTGTGAAAATATAGCTGCATTTGTTCACAATGAGACAAAAGTGACAGACACTGAGAGGAGATAAAAGGTCAGGTTTTAGGGTTCAAGTGGATGAGAGGGATGGCTTTTGATTCATTCATCAAGAATCCCTAAAACAAGAAGCCTCACTGGAAGTGACCAATTTTAAATATCCCAACTTGGACACATTGACACCAGAACTGTCCGAGGGCACTAACAATTGTTAAGCAGCAATCCACGGCTTGGATTGAGGGCTGTGACTCCCCTACTTTGGCACTTCCCACATCTTAACGCACCATTGCAGAAATCTACCCATGGATATTAAGCACTTTCTACGTGCAAGGCACTACGTAGAAGATAATGAGAAGAAACAAGGGCCTAGCCCTCCGCTTTTAAAAAATATCACCACCAAGATTTGTGCAAACGACTCTTAAACATTAGCATCACCAGAATTACCTGGAAGCCTTGTTAAAAGTCAGGTTGCTGGATCTCACCCCAAAGTGTCTGCTTCACTAGGTCTGGGGTGAATCCTGATAACTTGCATTTCTAACAGGCCCCAGGTGATGTTCGTGCTCATGTTGAGTTCAAGGACTACATCTTGATAACTCCTGGTCCAAGGGAGACAGCTGTAAATACCTTGGGAATTCAGAGCATAGAGATACTCATATATGGAAATTAAAATTAGACCATGAATAAAATTTTGGTAAGTTCCTAAAGTAATGACTTTAAGGTCCACAGGTTCTCTAAAAAAAAAAAAAAATACGCATGGTTAATGTATATTTTGCAAAACAAAAAACAATTCTTAAGTAAACTGAAATAACTGGGCATTATACACTGACTGCCTTTATTTAGGCTTAGCCAAGCATTAGAATCAAGATCCTAATTATCTTTACAAGATGGGATCCTGTAGTACAAGATTCACAGGACAAGTCCATGGTCATTGCATGTGTGGGACAGTCTAGACTACAGGAAACATTTTTCCTCCTCAAGCCTTCCTGGGAAAAATAGTAACCGTAACAGATAAAGTTCTACAACAGACTGAAGTTTACAAGTACTTTTATATATATTTAACTCAGAGACCAATTGAGAAACATGTAAGTGTGCTTGTAAGCTGCAAAGTGTATTTAAATTTTAGTTATTAAAATAATTTGATTTTTTCAGATTCCCAAGCATGAGTGTTACTGTCTATGTTTTACCTATAAATAAAGTGAGTGCTATGGTTTGAATGTTTGTCCCTTCCAAAACTTACCCTGACACTTAACTCCCAGTGTGGCATTATTGAGAGGTGAGGCATTTAAAAGGTGATTGGGTCATAAGGGCACAGCTGTCATGAATGAATGAATGCATTCATGGATTAATGGATCAGTGGGTTTTCACAGGAGTGGGACTGGTGACTTTAAACAAGGAAAAGATAACTGAGCTAGCTCACTCAGCCCCTTCACTGTGTGATGCCCTGCATTGCCTTGGGACTCTGCAGAGAGTTCCCACCAGTAAGGGAACCCTCACCAGATGTGGCCCTTGACTTTGGATTTCTCAGCCTCCATAACTCTGTAAAAAATAAATTCTTTTTCTTTATAAATTACCCACTTGCATGTACCTGTTATAAGCAACGGAAAACAGGCTAAGGTAGTGAGTCTACATAGGAAAAGTGACTTGACTACGGTCATAATGATTTCAAGCAGCAGAGATAAAATAAAATTAAGATAGGATTTTATTTCTAAATTACGTGCTGTATTAGAAGACACACCAGACACAAACTTCACACCTGCTTCATCTCTAGCCACCAATGACAGCCATGGGTGACCATGGTTGGTTGATACTATGTCTTTCTCTGCTCTCTATTTTTTCTCCACCTAACCTCATACCACCTTGACGGTTTACTGGACCAGAGGTGGGGACTTCATTTTAAGAGCAACCATTGCATAGATCTAGGATAGACTGTGATAATCAAACTTCAATCTGCGTTACAACCACTTTAAGGCTTACTAAATCATATTGCTTGGGCCTCACCCCAGAGTTTCTAATTCATTAGATCTGGGCGGGGCCTAATAATTTGCCTTCCTAATGAGCTCCTGGATGATACTGATGCTGCTGGTCAGGGGACCAAACTGAGAACTCTTAAATTACAGGATAGCTAGGACTATCAGATTTTCTTTCTTCAAAATTCTAACCTGGAAATGCTGAGAGCATGAGGTAGTTAAGAATGAAGGAGGAAAATGAAGTGATACACAGAGAGAGGATTAATTAGAGCTATGAAGAATTATGGCAGTCTAGATTTATAAAGGAAGAGAAACTATAAATAGGTAAAACAGTGTGGCATAGAAGTGTTTTTCAGAACAGAGAGAAAGAATGGGGCAGTTGATGGCAGAAAAGACCGAAGCAACCATGCAAAGTCACTGGTGCTGAGAGCGTTTCATTGCCTGGGCGTAAAGACCCCGGAAACCTCCTGACAAGGCCTCTGGCATTTCCAAGGAACCGGAACACTCTGATTCCTCTACTTTCTTAGTCTTGGTTATTTGACTTCTTCTGAATGCCCTTGCAATACTCCCTGCCCTATTAGATGTGATAACTGTAATAGTTAAATTCGTGTGAATTTAACTGTGCCCTGGGGTGCCGAGATTAAGTCTCATTCCTAGGTGTGTCTGGGAGGATATTTTTGAATCAGCTTAGCCGTTTAACTGATGGACTTAGTAAATTAGATGCTCCTCCTAAATGTGGGTGGGCATCTTCCAACCTGTTAAGGGCCTGAAGAGGAAAAAAAGGTGGAGGAAGGAGTAGGAGTACTTTACCCCGTCCCTTCCTGCCTGATTGCTTGAGCTGGGATATCAATCTCTTGTTCTCAGCACTTCTGGTTCTTAGGTTTTAGTTCTCAGGCTTTAGATCTACACTACTGGCTTTCCTGGGTCTCTGGTTTGCAGCCAGTAGTTAAAGAACTTAGCTTCCATAACTGCTTGAACCAATTCTTTATAATAAATCATATATATATATATATATATATATATATATATATATATCTCCTATTAGTTCTATTTCTCTGGCAAATCCTGACTAATAAGAAATCCATCTCTTTCAAAGAAAGGGCTCCACATAATCAAGAGAGAAGCCCAGAATATTTTTTAATAATCTATCCTATTTTTGAAATCCTAGTAGTGCACTCCATAGACTGGGAAACTAGCATTGTTCATCGAAGTAAGGTGGCAGCAGAGTCACCCCAGATCATCAAGTTCCTTAGGACAAAGCCATTCCCTATCCTCTGATGCTAACCAGTTGATTCCATCTGCAACCATATCTCTCAAGTTTGTTGCCCTAACAGGTACTTGGCACATGGTGATTCCCCAGTCATATGTGTTCTCCATGGAAAGCAATCTGTGTCCTAAAGAACTGCAAGCATAACCTCTCAACCTGGTGGAAAGGAAAAAATAACCAGAGAGTTAAAAATTTGCAAACTATAATTTATAATACTTTTAACAACTAGTTGCATGATTTTGGGTAATAACTCTTTTAAAAAATGAAGCCCAGTTTTATCTATAAGGTGAAAAGTGTGTCTAAATTACAGATAGATTTATTTGCCAATGCCAGTCAATGTGGTGACTTCCTAGACTGCTGTCAAGAGAAGGATAATGAGCCTGTGACAATCAAGGGTGCAATGATTGGTTAATAATGTCTGTCATGGCATGGAAAGAAGATGAGGGGATCGAGATGCTATCATAGGTCCCTTTTATTTCTTAATTCTATGATTCTATGTTATTATCTCTAATAGAATGTACCACACATATATTTGCCTCTAAGATGTTAGATTTATTTCTCTCGTAGGGTCAACACTCTGCTTCTTTTCCTCCTCTTGGGTCTTGGGGTCCATTTTTTCTCAGGTGAATGTTATAATACTCCAGCTCACAGCATTAAAGTGCAAAGCAAATGCATAATAATATAGCATCCGCTAAACACTTCATAAAAAGTAGAATTAATAATCCATGCCACATCTTTGTTTGCCTAAAAAAAAGGGGGTAGATGAATTCAAAACCCCAGTGGGAGGAAGCAGCAACCCTGTGACCACTGTCACCGAATCCAGGTGAGGTGGCTGCAAGAATAGACTTTTGATGAAACTCATCTTGGTTTTCCCTATTTCTTCTTCTTTTTTTTTTCTAGAGCCTCTTATGAATGGTGTCAAATTATTTCGATGCACTACAGCCCTGTTTCTGTAGAAACTATATCAGCATAAAATTACACAGCAGAGAAAATCATTAGGTCTAAACATTGATTCAAAGTGCATTAGAAAAACAGCACTATTTATCGTGTGCTGTCAATGTCAATGGGCTGCCTCTTCCTGGGCAAATCACCTCTCTGAGCCTTGATTTCTTCATTTGTCAAAAAGGGGGGTATAACAGATTAATTCTCAGGTCCTTTCTAGCTATGGTATTTTATGAATTATATCACCTTCACTACAAACAACTGCTACATGGAATTGGGAAATTGAATGTATTTTAAAAATAACTACACTGTTATGTGTATAATTAAAAATTCTAATTGTTTTGATCAATGAGAATCCCATCAAAAAATAAATTTTAATTTGTTATATTTTGGATACCTTCAACCCAGTTACATACCCACCCCTGGTTCTCAAACTTGAGGGGTAGGGGAGAAGATGGAGTTTCCACAAAGAATAAATTCACCACCACTTTTTGGAAACATTTTTGGGTATTCCAACTGTGGCCAAGAGGGAGAGTTATTCCTGGCATCTAGTTTCTAAAGTCTCAAGGTATGCTTCTAAACATCTTACAGTGTACAAGAAAGCTCCTGGCAACAAAGAATTATGTTCCCCAAAATGTCAATAGTGCTAAGGTTGGGAAATCTTGGATTAACTCCAACTCATTGCAGAAGAGTTCACAAAGATTTTGAGGGTGGGGAATGAGATCTTCAACCTGATGTACAGGCAAGTTTAATTCAATTAACACACATTAAGCTATATGACTTATGTCAACTGCACAAGGACAAATTATGTGCTATACTATAATGTAGTAAAATATTAAGAGTTTCTATATATTACAACATAATAAAAAAAATCACACTTAGCAATTTCTGAGCTAGTGAGTACTACTAGGAGCAAGTCATTTTTTCATGGCCACATGCTTTGCTTGTATGAAGTTTAGTCTCCTATAACTTTATTTTTAACTTTTTTCAAGAAAAGCTGCAAGATCTTCCTTAATTATTAGATGCAATAAATAAAACAATTTTCTATTTCCCAATCTCATTCAGCTAAAGTACAAGAATAGAAAAGCTTGTGAAAGGAATGTGCCTTCTATTTTGGAGGAGAACCAAAAGTACCTTCCTATATCTAGTACTAAGATTGCCAAAATGGAAGCTAGAATGAAAACATATTTTTGCAATTCTGCTAAATTTTATTTTTACATGTTAACTATCTTTAGAAGATTGGAAAGATTCCCACAGAAAAGCTACTATACCTTCTTTTCTCCATGACAAAAGAGAGATAAAGATGAATATTTTTTGTGATAAACCCTTGAGACTGGAAGACTGCTGCTACATTAGCATAACCTAGCCAACGCTGAGGGATACACTCGGATACTGGACCACGTTCTAGGATAGGCCAACAAATTAGAGCTCGCACTGTCTTCAGAGTATGGTAATATCTAATATTTTAAGTAATCTAATTTAGAATTACAAACATGTAAATCCTAGATGTTGCTTTTTACATACACCCTGTGTCTCTCAGCTCTGTAGTAAATGAGGTCTGAGAAACCCCCAAATTAGTGTCTCCAATGGCAAAACTTTAATCCCAGATGCTAAGCATCCTCCCTCCAAATGGTGGAGACAAGATGATCAGCGAACATATTTTCACAAGCATCCCAAGTACATCTCTTTATTAAGTGATGAAGGATCTGGGTTTGAGTGGTTTCTTTTTTTCACTTAAATTCATCCAAAGCACTAACTTTCCTCTATAAGTTTTCCTTTGTTTTATAAAGGAACTAATATCAAGTATCCCTACTTGATAATGACCATCTCTGCCTTATATTTCTGTGATACCATTTGCAGGGTTTTCTTGGGCAGAGTTAGCAAATTTGATTAATGACTTGATCTAATCTCTGCTCCTTTATTCATTTTACTGTTTTAACTACGCTCTTAATGACAGGCTTTTAATAGAAAGCCCATGATGAAAAGTTTATAAACAAACTGTGAAATTTATTAAGACTTTTCCTTCTGAAACTTTACTTCAGTTAGAACCTGAAATACCCAACCCCATCTCATCCCAGTCTACTCCCCTGCCAGAAATAGCTAACCCCATACTACTCCAGTCCACAAATACCCAACCCCATTTCATCCCAGCCCACTCCCTGCCAACTGCCCAGTTAAGCCAGGTTATTACCAAGTGGTCCATTTTCTTTTATCAGTGGAAACCTGATTTATAAATTCTAAAACCTTTGGTAGGTCACTCCTCAAAGGCATGCTCTTCCATTAATCTTAAAATAGTCTGATTTTTTAAAATACTGTGAATAATTGTATTCTTTACTATTGCAAAAATCTCAAAAATTCACTATTAAGTCCTAAACAAGAGAAGTTAGAGTTGAACAGATAATTTTGGCCTAAGAAGCAGACAGTGGCTCCATGCAAGGAGGACCCAAGCCATCCAACCAGAGCAGATGGAAAATCTGAAGAGTGCCAAATATCTGAAACGCCTGTCCATCCTCAGAATGTGCAGTAAAAAACAACTTAGATGACAGAATATATAGTAACTCATTGTTTATTGTGACAGAATACAGTGACTTATCTATTTACAAATTAGTTTCTTCTGGACTGGAATGTGTGCCCTCGAGAAAAGGGAATGTGTTTTATTTATCACCTGTAGGCCTTGAACAGTGAAGGTATTTGATTCATTGAATAACTACATGAATGAACACTAGTTTTTCAACCTGATTTATCTGACCTATATATACTGTTTTGCTCTGCCCCTTACATTGATTTTTACGTTAAGAAACTATCACTAGAAATTTTTAACAACTTTAGAAAATGTTTCCTTTTCTCATCAGAGCCCTATTGCATTATCTATTTTTATTAATGGTGTTCTACTAGGATACTGAGACATGACCTTAAGACTAAACAACAAGAAATTATAAGAAATTGGGGTTGTACATAAAAAAGGATGAAAAGTGACAAATTATTGAAGTGAGAATCCCAAAGACATTTCAGGGTCTCCAGGCCTCTTTCCTTCTGTGGAGCCCAAATGAAAACCCCCGAAGGTTTCTTTATTTCACAACCTCTCAATGGCAATTCTGGCCCTATGATAATATAAAAGGGATGGCAGTAGGAAGAAAGTTTAACCATCATTACTCTGCTATAAAACAGGAGTAAAAATGCCAAGCTACACATCGAAAAATAAAAATAATGAAGATTACAAAACATTGTGCAAACAAAGGATTCTAACAAGCTGAAAAATAATTTCAATGCCATCCAACAGAGCCATTGCATTTGACAGGATTATCTTAAAATAACCAGTGGGGGCCATTTTGTCTAACAGAATAAACAACTATTGCAAATGTCCTGGAAATCCACATGAAGCATCTGGAGTCTATAATAAAAACCTGTTTTCTCTCTCTTTCTGCCTTCCTCTTGCCCTCTCTCCACATGCCCATCTATTCCCTTTACCTTTCCTCCTTTTGTTTTGAAGTTGTATTGCTATTAAAATATGACAAAAATTATCTAAAGTAAAGAAAATAGCATCCAACTTAATTAAGACACCGAGCAAAATCTGAGTTTTTTTTATCATTTTTAGTGGAAAGCTTTTAAGAGCAGGCTTAAGTAATTGAAAGCCAAATTACTTCCAAATATACTAGCTTAAGGCATCTGGGCATGAGTGATTGCAAAAGGGCCTTGTGGAAGATTGATTGCATTAATGATCATACTGCATCTTTCATTGCAATGTGACTTAGCAGCTCCTTGCATCAAGATGGAGAGTCAGTGTGCTCATTCCTTTTTAATCTGGACTGGCCTTTGCCCAAAAGAATATGGCAAGAGTGACCGTGTGTCAGTTCTGAGCTTTAAGGGCTTTGCATGTTTGTTCTCTCAATCTCAAAATCCTCACCACTGTCACACAATAAGCCTGGGTTAACTCACTAGAAGATGTGAGAGACTATGTGGAGATCCACATTGTCCTAGATAAGAATAATATCAATGATTAGTAAATGTTCAGCCAACTCCTCAAATATATGAGAGAGTCCAGGCAATATCAGTCGAGCCTCCTACCTAACACCCAACTTACCCCAGGCACCTAAGTTATTTCAGCTGTGACCAGAAGAACCATCCAGCTGAACCACAGACTCCTAAGCCATGATAAATGCTTATTGTTTTAAGCCCCAAAGTTTTGGAGTGGATTATCATTCAGAATTTCTAACTGATATAAGCCTTATCTTTATTTTCTCATCACTTGATTAGTTGATTTGCCTGACATTTATTAATTTCAACAGAGTTGATAGATACCAAGATCCTGGACATACACTTTTTACCGATTATATTATAACTGATAACTTGGAGCAACACCTGTGATACCTAAACAGTATTCCTAAACTCAGAGGGATGTTAATACCCTTTATGATTATCACAATCCCTAGTCACAACTCATGGATACCCTATGCTGTTATTAATATTAAAGAGGTAATGCCCAAGAATGAACAAACTGTGAAGTATAACATGCAAATTGGCAACATCATTTCATCAGTTATCTGTGATGAAGTCTTCTTTTCCCTCACAGTTATAGACATATTTAAAGACTTAATCACACAATCTCTGTTGGCAGGAAAGAGTGAGAAAAGCTCTATCAAAACCAGAGTTTTACCCAGTGACTACTTTCCTTACAAGAACAATGGCAAGTCTAGAAAGTACCTGGGGTTGTGGGCAAACATTTGTGTGCATGTCCATATTGCATTTTTTACTGAAAAATTGTCCAGTATCCACTCTGAGCAACTGATAGAATTACTAGACAGAAAATCAGCAAGAATATAGAATACATGAACAACACAGTCAACCAACAGTATCTACTTGACACAGAACACTTCACCCAACCCAACAACAGCAGGATATGCATTTTTTTTCAAGTACATATGCAACATTCACCAAGACAAAACATATGCAAGTCATTAAAAAATTCAACAAATTTTAAAGAATTGAAATCATATAGTGTACTCTCTTACTGTAATATAATCAGAAATCAATCATGGAAAGACAAAAAATCTCTAAAAATATGAAAATTCAGCAAACAAATAATCCATCAGTCAAAGCAGAAAGTCTCAAAAAATTAAAAATACACAGATCTAAATAAAAACAAAATACAACATTACATAAAAACAAAGTTACATTTTATGGAACACAGCTAAAGCAGTACTGAGAGAGAAACTTACAGCACTAAATGCTTACATTAGAAGCAAGGAAAAATCCCAAATCTAAACTCATCTAGTTTCCATTTAGAAAAATCTAATCTAAGTATCTACCTCAAAATGTTTTTTAATTGCCAAATTTGGTGACTGTAATAATGGTTTTTAAGTCCCAAGAAGAAGTCAGATTTTCAAATTTCTTCCCATTTACATAACTCTTACTCTCCATTATTCTCAGTTCCTAGATAAAATTATTGATATTATCCTTAAGCTTTTTTTAATATAAAAATTGTGATAGACAAAATACTCTGAAGAAACAGGACAGCACAACGAAGAAAATAACTTACAAGATGATCAGAAAAAGCCTATAATAAGTAAAGAAAAAAATGATAAAAACAGAAATGAATGGGATTAAAAACAGGAAAAAAAGAGAGAAAATCAATGAATCAAGAAGCTGGTTCAACTGATAAAATGTTAGTAATACTGACAAAAATTAAAAAGAGATAAGGTATAAATTACCAAATCATGAATGAAGTAAGGAATATCACTACAGATCCTGCAGTATTAAAAAGATAATAAGGGATATTAGAAGAAATAGATCAATTACTTGAAAACTATAGACTACCAAAATTCAGCCAATATTAAATAGACAATGCCAATAGGTCTATAACCATTTAAGAATTTGAATGTATAATTAAAAAGCTCCCAAGTGACAAATCTCCAGGGCCAGAGGGTTTTATTTGAGAACTCTACCAAATATTTAAAGAAGAATTTAGAGAAATTTTACAAAATCTCTTCCAAAAGATTGAAGAGGAAGAAATACTTCCCAATTCGTTTTATGATGCCAGAGTTACCCTGATGCTAGAACCAGACAAAGATAAACGGAGAAGGGAAAATGAAATGAGAGAAGAGGGAAAAGAGAGGGAAAAGGGAGGGGAAAAAAGACTCGTACCTTTCATGAACTCATGCAAAAATCTTTAACAGGATATTAGCACGCCAGAGTCCACAATATATACTCTTATGCCCCATTAAGATTTCAGAATCATCTGCGTGTTAACATAAGAATCCTAGGACACCACCACTTAACCCCAAGTAATAAGGATGTCTTTAAAAATTCCAATGTCTAGGCTCTACTCTCAAGTAATTAAATCAGAATATTTTGAAATATAGTCTAGCATCTGTTCTTTTTTCTCTGCAGGTGATGATGATGCATAGTAAAAGTAAAGACTCACAGATTGAAACATACAAAATGGGAAAATCTTTTCCAATTATGGGAGTCCCCCAGAAGAAAGAATCTATGTTTCAGTGCAGATATATTTGGTTCTACAACACTCAATATATTAAAAATAGAATCACTTTAATGAAATTGTAGTATCAACATCATCAAGTAATCTGAGCGATTTGTGTTCAGTGGACATTCATTACATTTTTTTTTCTTGAGTAACTTTGCCTTTGGGGAACATGCCCTCGGCTGGCCTGCCAGTCACATGATCATGATTCCTCAAACAATAGAGTCAGCACATGATCCAGCATGGCCAGTGGATATAGCCAGCCCTAAGATACAGAAATTGATCTGGGATAGAAAACATGACCCAAATAATATTATTAATGTGTCCTTTTGGAGAGATTTACATAAATACTGGGAAAAAGAAGTTCCTTCTCCTTTTCAGTTAGTTATAACCAAAGTGCTTGGAAACCTGGAGTAAGCAGAAACATGTCTGGTGCCATATGAAAAGAATTATTTGTGAAAATGAAGTTGTCACAGAAACAGTCACATGATAAAGACAGTCAGAGCCTTGTTGACTGTGTTGGCACCCCTAGATGCAACCCCTTGGACCTCCCAGTTATCTAGGCCAGTAAATTCCCTTTTTTCATAAACCAGTTCAACTTAAATTTCTGTTATGTAAAATCAAGAATATTCTAATATTTTATATGTTGCTGAGATTCATCTGAAGTAATCTCATCCTTTGAAATCTCACTAAAATTTATTTATATCATCTACCCTCCATTCTATAGTAATTCACTTAATTTTCCCAAGATTACTGCAATTTGACAGAAATGTACAGTTTCCTTGCATTTAGCATTAGGTCCCAAGGTTGCATCTGTTGAAACCTGATCATCCCAAATAGACTTATCTTTATGCTACACTGATTCATCTACAGAATTCAGCTCCTTTTCTTTGAGATTGCCAGAAACTACTCACAAGGTATGCATGAATGTGTCTGTGCATATAGCTGAGTTTACTAAAGTGTTAAAGTTATAAAGGGGCTTTATATTACAGAAAAAAACAAATAACCATCACCAATTGTTAGACATACCTTTTTTAAAAAAGCCATTTAGAGTCCTTAATTCGAACAGGAATCTCCCTCTAATCATTGTTTTCAACCTTCCTTTTTTCCCTACTGTATTGCTTGGTGCTCTTCCTCTTCATTTAGACTTTTATACCTTTTCTAGCTATCTTATTTTCCTGCTATCTCAGCCTTAGGTTATCCTACCCAGAAAGCCAACACCCCACTCTGTTATACTGAACGAATTACCCTCATTCAAAAAGTCTCTGCACAAATCCTCACAGTCACTGTCTCAGTCAAACAAAAAGGCCATCTGCTCAGATATTGCATTCAGCGACAAAGAATAATTGACAAAGTTTTAAAAATTTCAGTTTCACCTAGCCCTCTCCCCAGTATGTCGTAGTAAATTGAAAAAAAAAAAAATGTAGGGATTTACTTTACCAATGATTAGAATGCTCCTGTCACCATCTATCCTCCCAAATTATAATCAGTTTTTGTTCCAAATAATAATTTCCTCTCTCACACACATATGTTTTAATGGAGAAATCCTGAAGAACACCTCAGTTCTTTATTCTATTGTGTATTACTTCATTCTGTTGTGCAGATAGCATCATATGCATAGCAGCTACTTAGTAAAACTGAAGAAATTCTGAGAAAAAAATTTCCTTTACTAGTAGTAGTAGTCCTAGTCTAGAGGTTAGAGAGGGTCAGGAGCAGACAGGCTGCAGAATCAGCAAATAGGAATCTTTTCCTATCTAGGGTAGGGTTTCTGAACCTCAGAACTATTGGCATTTGGAACTGGATCACTCTTTGTTAGGGAGGGTTGTCCTCTGCATTGCAGGATACTTAGCAGCATCCCTGGGCTCTGCCCATGAGATATCGGTAACACTCACACACACACTCACCCAAGTTGTAAACATCAAAAATGTCTCCAGACATGGCCAAATAGCCCATGGAGGACAAAATTGTTGCTGATTGAGTAACCAAATGCTCTAAGGAATCACTGTTTGGGAATATACAATATAAAAGAAATGGATATAGACTGCAGCATTATAAAATGTCTACATATAACCTATTCTATCCTAAAACAATGAATAAAACTTTAAATGCCTTAATTATGTAGTTTTAAATAATAACCAAAAAATCCAATTTAAATATTAAGGTAAAAACAGAATGCTTATTCACTATACTAATGTGTTTTTAAAATAGTCTGGCACACACTTTTGGTAACGAAACATACTTCAGAAACATGCTGGGGGAATTAGAAAGTGCTTTAAAGATAAGACCATATTAAAACTATTAGTGAAGACTTTAGAAACCATATTGTTTTGAAATGGATTTTGCTAAGAGATGTTCTGTATTTCTAAATGAAAAACCTCTATTCATCCCTCCCTAATTACTTGTTTGTGGATTTTATAGTGGGATGACTGGCTATTGTGCTATGTTTATTGGTCCCTGACACTTAATACTCATAAAATTTTTGTTTGCAAAAGATGATCTGTTATCTTACACTGTCATAACTAGTCCAGATTCTTCCCCAAGCCATACTGGATTCTTAATATGAGAACATAAGAAAAAGGGGGAAAAATAAGAGATTGGTTGTGGCCTAAGCCAGGGGGACTAAATGGTAGGTAGTCAGAGGACCAAATTCCAAAATGCCCTAAGAAATCTGAATAAAAAATTTACCCAGCTCAAAATATTTGAGATTAGGAAGACTGGCAGTGCTATGGTTCTGAGAAGTTTGGGTAACCTCAAAAATGTCTCCAAGGTATGATTGAAAATATAAAGGGTCAGACCCAAAATGTAGAAATTATAGTTAAGTTTAGGTTTCACAGGCATCTCTTGAAGCTCACTGAAAACAGGGACCAGAAAAGTAAGACTAATTCCCCACCTATCCTGCTGGTGAGAATAAAGCTTCTCATACATCCCAGGTGGTCACATCTGGTTCAGAAAATAGAAAAAGCTAAGGTTTCTGGAGGCTCAGAGACTTCACTTGAGTGTGCTGGAGATGGCAGGCTACCTCTCTATAGTAATTAAATGTTCTTGGGCTCTATGAAATAACAGAGTAGTTTTTTGTAATTTTAAACACGGTTCTGTAGAAAGTGACTTATCCAAGAAGATCCTGACACTTATCAAGACAATGGAACCAAAAAATATGAGTGCATATTACTAACCACATATTTAAACACATTTCATTAGAGACAAGTTTCTATCACTGACACAAAGATAAATGGAGAAATGACATTATAAGGGCTAAGGAGAAAGAAAAGGAGAAAGCATTTCCTAGAGAACACTGCAGAATAAATAATTCACCCCAAACATTTCTAATCAAAAGACAGAGATACTTAGCAAGAGTTGCAGCACTCCGACATTAGCAACATTGGGAATCCAGTGCCACCTTTGGAGTCAAAGAAGTAACATGATAACATGAACATTTCAGGGGCTCCATGAGAGCTGTGTTTCTATATCTCTGCATGATCTCAGAGTCTACCAAAGACTCATGGCAGATGGCCTCTCTGGTGAAATCTGAAATCAGGCAGAGGTGCACCTACCATCAGAGATGGAAATTTAAAGCAGGGAGGGAATATGGAATAAACAGCCTGGCTTCTCTCTCCTTCTGCTCTCTGATATCTTTCTGGTGTCTTTCCTTGGCCATACCCTACTAGAAGCCATCTGGCAAGGGAACCCAAGTATTGCAGGCCAGAGGAGTCAGCCTTCAGTGTTCCAAATCAGGGGCATAAAGGCAGAGTGGGTCTAGGTAGGGAGTTAAATGGAGAACAACTAGCAAAAAAATAAACATTTATTGGACATTCATGTAAGAAGCAGACACTAGACTACGCATTTTATCTAATTAAAGTCATACGTAGATATAATTGGTGAGTGATTTGAGGAAATCTTTCCCCAGATATTTTCCCTGTGAGACTTAAATTTCCACTATTCAGTAACAGTTGGGTTTATACTGGTGCTCTACAGTCTTTCTGAAGAATAGTTCTTTATACAGATAAGAAACACAGTTTGGCAAATGTTTTCGAAATATCACCATTGAAGTGGGAGCAGGCACATCACATGGCGAAGGCAGGAGCAAGCAAGAGAGAGAGTGGGGTAGGAGGGGGGCACACACTTTTAAATGACCTTATCTTATGTGAACTCAGAATGAGAGCTCACTTAACACCAAGGTGATGGCCCAAGCCATTCATGATGCAGTCACTCCTGTGATACAAATACCTCTCACCAGGGCCCACCTCCAGCACTGGGGATTACATTTCATTATGAGATTTGGGTGGGGACAAATATCCAAACTATATTATTCCATCCCTAGTCCCCCCAAATCTCAAGTCTTTCTTACATTGCAAAATACAATCATGCCTTCCTAACAGTTCCCCACATCTTAATTCATTTGTGTCAACTCAAAAGTCAAAAGTCCAAAATCCAAAGTCTCATCTGAGACAGGGCAAATTTCTTCCACCTATAAGCCTGTGAAATAAAGAACAAGTTAGTTTCTTCCAAGATAAAATCTGGGTATAGGCATTAGATAAACATTCCCATTTTAAAAGGGAGAAATTGGTCAAAAGAAAGGGACTACAGGCCCCATGCAAATTTGAAAGCCAACAAGGCTGTCATTAAATCTTATAGCTCTAAAATAATCTCTTTAACTCCACAGGGCACACTGGTGCAAGAGGTGGGCTTCCAATACCTTGGGTAGCTCTCTTCCTGTGGTTTTGCAAGATGCAGCCCCTACAGCTGCTCTCATAAGACCTGGCACAGACATGGGGACACAGGTAGAGTCTCTAACACTCTGGGATCTTGGGACAGTGGCCCCCTTCTCACAGCTCCACCAGGCAGTATCCCACTGGGGACTTCAAATGGGGAGTCCACCCCTGCAGCAGGCTTCTTTCTGGACACACAGTCTTTTCCATATATCTCCTGAAATCTAGGCAGAGGGCGACAAGCTCTTTTACTCTTGCACTCTGTATGCCCTTAGGCTTAACATCACATGGAAGCTGGCAAGGCTTATGGAAGCTTGTACTCTCCAGTGTGGCAGCATAAACAGTATCTTGGGCCCTTTGAAACAGGTCTGGAGCCAGAGCAGCTGAGATGCAGGGAGCAGTGTCCTGGTGGGCCTTGTCTGGGAAACCATTCTTTCCTCCTAGGCCTTGGGGCCTATGATGTAAGGAGCAGCCAAGAAGTTCTCCAAAATGTCTTCCAGGCCTTTTAACCATTGCCTTGGCTGTTAGCACTTGGCTCGCTTTAGTTATGCAAATATTTTCAGCAAATGGTTGCTCCTCAGCCTGCTTGAATTCCTCTCCTGAAAAAACGTTTTCTTTCTCTGCAACCTGACTAGGCTGAAGATTTTCCAAACTTTTATACTCTATTTTCTTTTTAAATATAAGTTCCAACTTTAAGTCATTTCTTTACTTCTATATCTGAGCATAGGTCCTTAGAAGAAGCCAGGTCAAATCTTTTTTTTTGAGATGGAGACTCACTCTGCTACCTAGGCTGGAGTGCCGTGGCATGATCTTGACTCACTGCAACCTCTGCCTCCCGGGTTCAAGCCATTCTCCTGCCTCAGCCTTCTGAGTAGCTGGGACTACAGGTGCGTGCCAACACACCTGGCTAATTTTTGTATTTTTATTAGAAACAGGGTTTTGCCATGTTGGCCAGGCTGGTCTTGAATTCCTGATCTCAGGTGATCCACCCACCTTAACCTCCCAAACTGCTGAGATTATAGGCATGAGCTACTATGCCCAGTCTACGTCTTGAATGCTTTGCTGCTTGGAAATTTTTTTCCATCAGATACCCTAAATCCTCACTATGAAGTTCAAACTTCTATAGATTCCCTAGGGCATGGACAGAATGCAAGCAACTTCTTTGCTACGGAATAACATGTGAGAGCTTTTCTCCAGCTCCCCATAAGTTCCTCATTTCCATCTGAGACCTTGGAACGTGGACTTCATTATCCATATCACTAGCAGCATTTTGGTCACAACCATTTAACCAGTCTCTTAAGAAGTTCCAAACTTTCTTTCATCTTCCTGTCTTCTTCTGAGCCCTCCAAACTCTTTCAACCTCTGCCCATTACCCAGTTCCAAAGTCAAGTCCACATTTTTAGGTATCTTTATAGCAATGCTCTACTTCTCAGTAGCAATTTTTTGTACTAGGCCACCTGCAAGCTGGGGAAAGAGAGAAGCTGGTAGTGGTTCAGTCCAAGTCTGAAAGCGTCAAAACTAGGGAAGCCAACATTTAGCCTTCAGTCTGTGGCCAAAAGCCCAAGAGTCCCCAAGAAGCTGCTAATGCAAGTCCCAGAGTCCAAAAGCTGAAGAACCTGCAGACTGATGTCCAAGGGCAGGAGGAGCAGAATCAAGCATCTCATGCAGGAAGAAAGAAGACACCCAAAAGACTCAGCAAGAACTTATCCCACATTCTTCCATCTGCTTTGTTCTAGCCATGCTGGCAGCTGATTGGATGGTGCCCATCCACATTAACGATGGGTCTTCCTCTCCCAGGCCACCAACTCAAATGTTAATTTCCTCTGGCAACACCCTCATAAACATACCCAACAATACTTTACCGGACATCTAGACATCCCTCAATCCAATCAAGTTAATACCTAATATTAACCACAGCATCTTTCAAGTGAAAGAGAATATAGATTTCTTTCTTCACTGTGGGGCTTAGAAAGGTTTTAAAAATTAATAGCCCACAGGCCAAATGTAGCTGCAGATGTGTGCTTCTCTCTTAAAATGTTGTCACCTAGAATGTCTTAAAGGTTTTGAATCAGTTGCCAATTTAAAAATCAGGAGATGCCAAATAAAGGTGCCCTGGTTTTCCTGAAAAAAATTATAATATCTGACCTATGTTTCTTCACAGAAATAATTAATGAGAGTGAAAGATGGGATGCCCTTCAGTTTTGACCACAGTCTCTTCCACCCAACTATTATCTTCATCATGTTCTGGTCACATGCCAGATGCTATTTATTACAATATTTGAACTTCTAAATTTTAATACCTGGCTTGCCTAATTCATGTAAACGATATGCCAAGTCTTTGTAGACATTTGAATTTCCTAAGTTAGAAATAAGATCCATGGATAAACTCATCAAGACATAGACTTTCACCTGATAATAAGGATGAGATCCCCAGAGATGGCATTGATTGCCATGAATGATAACAAGAACAATGGTACCGAGGATTTTGCAGGGAAAATGGATCACCACTTGGAAAAACCCTACAGAGGAAATTTAGAGGTCAATGAGAATTCTTAAAATTCCCTCCCTGAGATTTTACTGGAGTTTACACTGTGACCTTTAAAGTCATAGACTATTTCCCATTTATCTTTGATTCTAGCATAGGTACCAGCATATGTTTGAGGTACAATACACATATACTATGTCAAATAATACTATGATTAACTACATTGTGTTTTAAGGCCATAATAGCTACTATAAACTTTTTAATATGAGAAAAATGGTATATTAAGTTATTGTCATTCATCAACAAATTAATAATCTTATCTGATTACTTAGTCAAATAGAAAGTCCCAGGGGTCACAAGATTCAGAACAAGTAAAGCCTAACAAGTCATGCAGAAGTAACTTCAGAAAGGATCCAAAAGCTTCCAAATAGTGTTTGTCCTTCAACATTTTTTAAAGGGATTATTCCAGCAAGTTGCACAACAAGGTCAGTCACTTATACAAAAAAATGGCAGAGCACAAAAGACAGCAAAAAGAGAATTCTACTAATACTGTAAAAATCTAGAGTGTGTGATTATTATCTCTAAGTCTCTGAATAAATACATTTGGTTTAAAAATAATTGGCTTAACATTCCCAATGATCCCTGAATCTGGTGTATACAGACTGGTGTTAAATAATGTTCCACTGTTCTCCCTAGTTCTGTTGTTGTTCTTCATGGACTTCTCTTTGGAATGTGTGTTTGTGCCTGTGTCAAGAGGAGTTGTGTTCTTTATAATGGTACAAAAAATGACTCAATTTAGAAAACTTATATTGTATACACATTGTATTATATACTTGTCATTCTTTAAAAAGAAATAAGAAATTGAATGGCTCTATAAAGAACTCAAGACCTCTTTTGTCTATGTTTGACACAAGATGCTGACATGAGGCATAGGTCAAGTTCACTATTTGGCCTTGTTGCAGAGCATAGAGCTTTGCTGTGGTCATGAAAGCTACAGTGTTATGAGCAAAGACATTTAAAACTGTAAGGTCCACGTAGCCTGCACCTTTTGGACTTCCTGTCTTTTAGAATGTCTCTCTTTTGAAAGTTTTCTCATGTCACTGGTAAAGTAAAACAGTCCTTGAGCTCTTTATCTTTTAGTTTATTCTTTCCTGTCTTTTTTTGCCATAGAATTCAAAAGATCAAAGGCCAAGGTAGTTTGTGGCCAATGGGTAAGAAAGCCAAGGAAGTTGCTTAACTTGCTTTCAATCTAGACCACAAAGGAAAGGGCATTTTTGAGACCTAAATATAAGCCTGCCAGCTCACCCAACTTAGTTTCCAAATATCACTTTGGAGTCAACAATTTAGGAAAACAAACAGTCTGCTTGCTTTTTCCCTTGTGTCACTGTAACTTCATACTCACAGGCATTTTCCCGCTTTAAGCTCATTTAATGGTTTCTCATCTTGCTGCTATGGTTTGAATAATGGTTTCTCCTTCAAAATTATGCTGAAAACTTAATCCCCAATGCAACAATACTAAGAGGTGTGGCCTTTGGGAGGTGATTAAGTCATGAAAGCTCTGCCCTCATGAACGGGATTCACACTTTTATAAAAGTGCTTGAAGTTACAAAGAGTACTCTCTGGCCCATGTGTTTATTCCACCATGTGAGGACACATGGATACATGTTACTGGAGCATACAGCAACAAGGCACCATCTTGGAAGGGAGGACTGGGCCCTCACCAGACATGAAACTTGCTGGTGTCTTGATTCTGGACATAACCTCCAGAACTATGAGAAATAAATTTCTATTGTTTATAAATTGCCCAGTCTATGGTATTTTGTTATAGCAACACGAAAGGACTAAGACAATGCTTAGAATAAAATCTAAACTCTATCCCATAGTCTGTAAGTCCCAACATGATCTAATTTCTCTGATTTCATCTCACATAACTTCTATTTGTGAGATTTACATCATCCCACTGGTTAAACTTTATCTCATCCTTAAACATACAAAGCTCATTCCTTTCTCATGGATTTGCATGTGCTATTCCTCAGTTTAGAACACTTTCCCTGAGACCTTTGCCTGGCTGGCTTTTTCTCATTTTTCAAGGCTCACTTTAAATATCACCTTCTCAAAGAAACCTTCCCTAACTACATACATTTCACACCCACAACTCTCTTTAACATCACTGTCTTCTATTCTTATTAGCACAAATAACAATCTATTGGTTTATTTATTTACACAATAACAATACGTTGGTTTATTTATTATCTTTGTCCCTCCTCTGGAACATAAGCTCTAAGGGAGTCCAGATTTAGTGTGAGTCCAATGCCTGGCACTCGCCATGACGGGGCCCTGAAATATTTGATGAATTATGAACAGCATGCATTTGCTAGGAGTGTCCATCTTGATATTTCCCCGCATAGATACATAACAGGATTTGGGAGTCCAGGATCCAATAAACAATGTTCCACACCATCAGAACCATTAGGGATAAGGCACAAGTCAGAATGTGAAAGCTCCACAGAGTAAGGTGGGAGAAAAGAAAGAAAAGCTAATATCAGTTGGGCTGAATCAAGCAACATTCTACAGAGAAGAAGCAATTCTTATGCATCTTTGAATAGTTTGTTGGCTTTCAATAGATAAAGATAGAAAAAAATGACACACACACACAAAAGAGGAGGCTGGGCATGGTGGCTCCCACCTGTAATTTAGCATTTTGGGAGGCCGAGGTAGGCAGATCAGCCGAGGTCAGGAGTTCGAGACCAACCAGACCAACGTGATGAGAAATCCCATCTCTACTAAAATAATACAAAAATTAGCGTGGTATGGTGGTGCATACCTGTAATCCCAGCTATTCAGGAAGCTGAAGCATGAGAATCAGTTGAACCTAGGAGATGGAGGTTACAGTGAGCCAAAATCATACCACTGCCCTCCAGCCTGGGTGACAGAATAAGACTGTCTCAAAACAAAACAAACAAAACAAAAATCAAAGAAAGAAGAGAAAGAGGAATAACACAAACAAATGATTAAGTTTAAAGATATGTTGGAAGAATGAGATTATGCCAATGTAGTGAGAGTGTTTATAAGTAAATAGTGGGAGAGCAATATAAGAAAGAAAGTTGGGGCTATATATTGGAAGTTCTGGAATGGCAGGATAAAGAGGGTTTGAACACATCTCATTACATAATGGGAATCATGAAAGCTTCTATACCAGGGAATATTTTTGTTGCAATGATATTTAAGATGGGTTGCAGTGCAAAGAGACTGAAAAGGAGGAAACCTGTTAAAAGGCTGTAACAATGATTTGAATGATAACATTAGGTGCCTACGTTATAGTTTTGTCAGAAGATGAAACAAAGATATTAATGTCAGAGAGACATACTGGAGGCTGAGTCATGTGGATGTGTGGGATGATAAAAGAGAAATTTTCGTAAAGCAAATAATGTGACTGATATTTGGGAAATGGAAAAACAAAACACATAAACTGGGTTGGGAAGAGGAAGAACTCAGTTTTCTTACAGGCAGGTGATTTGAGTTGCCTGGAGCACATCCATACAGAGATGTACTATAGTTAGTTAAAAATGAAGATTCAATTTTGAAGGGAGATTGGATTGTCAATCAATTCCTATAGAAATAATGATTTAAATTGTAGAAGAGTTCACTAAGAGAAAAAGAGGTGAAGAGACAAAGAGAAAAGGCAGTACCTTTAGGAACATCTACCTTCTAGGATCAGAGAAACATGAAAATAAGAGGGTTTTTTTTCAGATGTTTCCAAAATAGACTGAACACCTGCTCTGTGTGTTAAAAGTTCAAGTTCCTAACAATAGTATAAATAAATGCATCTATTTATCTTCCAGCATGACTTTTCCTGCAGGATCGAAAATGTCTTATTAATGTCACCCACAACATTCATTTATTGTGGCCATTTATCATTCATCTTGAAGTGATAGCACAACTAGCACTTGCTTAAACACTTAGGAAGACAGACTTCCTTCCGTAACAGGTTCAGGTAAAGGGAGACAAGTTTTATACTTCAAACTTAAAAAATAAAATCAAGATTTAGGATCTGGGTTTAAAGGCATAGAATGCCTTTGATTTTTTGGAAGCAATTTCATTAGTATTTATTTACATTGAGGGAATTTTCTACATAAATTATGGAATTCTGTTTGGTTTTTATTAGGATTTTTTTATCACTCTGCACTTCGGTCTCTGCATGAGATCTATAGCTGCTAAGCAGTCAGTTGCCAGAAGAGAATGGAAACTATGAGGAAAGGGTAGACATGGTGAAATATGCAAGATTCAAACTAATACCAATTTTTATAGCCCAAGGACTTGTCTTTTTAGAAGTTGTTACTTTTTCTTAATCTTCAGCTTGATGAATGGCTTCAAAATTAAAGGCATCAAAAGCCATCTCTGAATAGCCAACAAGCCTCATTTTATGTACCTTAGACCATTGGTTCTCAGAGTGTGGTCTCACTGCCAGCAACATCAGTCTCATCTGGGAACTTGTTAGACATGCAAATTTTCCAGCCGCCACCTCTGACTTGGTAATAATTGTGGGGGTAGGCAAAACAAATGTGTTTTAATACTCCCTCCTGGTGATCCTGCTTTGAGAACCGTTGCCTTAGACCAATGACAAAAATTCCAAGGAGCATTTCGTCACCCATAAGACGAACATCTCTATCCTAAATCTCATCAGTTCATACCATTTAAGGATGATAAAACTGATCTCTCTGGTATATCTCATGGCTTTCTCTACTTGGATGGTGCCTTATGTTTGTCAATAAAAGAACTACAAAATGGTGATCAATAAAACATATAAGACTAATAAATGAGAAAAGAATGTGATTCTAATTTAATTACCCAAGAAGGCATGGTAAAGAAAAATAAATGTTCAAAATTAATATTAGATACTTAGAACACATAAAAATTACCACTCATATTAAGAAATGTTAAAGAAAATATTAGATCTTAAAATACAGTCATGCATCTTTTAATAACAGGGATACATTCTGAGAAATGTGTCCTTAGGTGATTTGTCACTGTGCTACCATAGAGCATAATTACACAAATCTAGATAGTATAGCCTGCTACACATCTAGGCTACATGGTATAGACTATTGCTCCTAGGCTACTAACATACAGCATGTTATTGTATAGGTTTGAACTATATAGTACTAAATACTGTTGGTAATTATAACAGAAAGATATTTGTGTATCTAAACAACATAAAGGAAAAGTAAAAATGAGGTGTAAATGATAAAACATAGTACATTTGTGTAGGGAACTTACCATAAACAGAACTTGCAGTACTGGAAGTTGCTCTAGCTGAGTCACTGAGTGGTGAATGAATGTGGGCTTAGGATATTATTATACACTGCTGTGAATTTTATAAACACTGTACACTTAGGCTACACTGAATTTATTTTAAATCATTTTTGTTCTTCAATAATAATTAACTTCAGCTTACTGTAACCATTTGCTTTATAAATGTTTTAATTTTTTTTAACTTTTTACTCTTGTGTAATAACACTTAAAACATATTGTACAGCTGAACAAAAGTATTTTCTTTCTTTATATCCTTATTCTTAGAGTTTTTTCTGTTTTCAGATTGTTAAATTCTATTTTTCTTTTTCAACTTAAAAAAAAAAAAGACACACACACATATAGTAGCCTAGTCCTACACAGGTTAGGATCATCAATATCACTGCCTCACTGTCTTCCAGCTCCATGTCTTGTCCCACTGGAAGGTCTTCAGGGGCAATAACAAGCAAGGACCTCTTATCTTCTGTAATAACAATGCCTTCTTTCAGAATACCTCCTGATGCCCCAGGATCCTCTTGAGGAGTAGGTTGCCTCGCGCTAGCATCACAACAATCACGTGAGTAGTACATTGTGCTAGAACCTTATGATGGCTACAGCATCACTAGGCAACAGGAATTGTTCAGTCCAGTTATCATTTTACGGGACCATCATCATATATGTAAAACATCATTATGTGGAACACGACTGAATACTTCCTCCTAGCACTTCCATTAAAGTGACAAAAAGAAGTAGTATTTTGACTATCACCATATTCCTAGGGATAAAGCTACTACACAATCCTAATGCTATTCTTTATTATTAGGAGTCAGAGCTTCTCAGGGACTAAAACCTTAGCTAACAATAAAAAACAAACAATATGGGTATGGAACATCTTGTTGCCTTTAAGCAAGAGACTTTCAAAAATGTCTCAGAAGTAATGCTGAAAAGACAATGGAGACAGTTTATGGGGGTGTTCACAATATAATCATTTGAACAAGAATAATTACAGTTTATTGGAATAACTTATGTCTGTGAAAAGCCTTCACTTCAGTCCATAAAAGTACTTAGCAATAAAAAAAGTAGACGATATACAAAGAGGTCATTGAAAAACAAAGAGAAGGTATATTTATTTTTAAAATATTTTAGTGAGTAGGTTAGAAAATTGACATGTATAGATGTTCAGTTTCTTTGATATGTTTCAATGTCTATATTTTCTCAAGAAATAGGAAAAAATCTACAATGAATGTTAAGTCAAATAACTCAAGAAAAATGGAGATTTTTCCTGGTAGACCAGATAAGTTATAGGAGCTGTCCTATGGTCACTTATGAGAGTCAGGAGAAAAATTCCAGTGGTGTGTTGGAAACTGATACATGATGTAGTGATCACAATAAGATTATCTGCTGCCCAGATTTATCCCTTCAACTCTTGGATAATGAAACCACTAGATGCTTTCATCAAAAATACTGAAAAACTAAAGCATCATGAAGTAGAGGCTTATTACCTGGAACTAAGATTTGATGGACATGGAAACACTCAGGGGCGGCTCCATGTTTCTAGTATAAGACAAGGGCTTCCAACAGCCATTGACATAGTGACTGAACTTTAACTCTCAGGAAAAAAAAGCCAGAAAACACTGGCCCAGGACTGGCTGTATCAACTTTGAAGGGATCCAATAAGATCCCATGTGTCAACCAAAAATCATGTGATTGATAACCCAGTATCCGCAACACCAGTTGAACTGAAACTGTATTCTTTTTCTTTCAAGTTTAGCAAGATTATTGAAACCTAGGAAAGTATAAACAATGAGAAGTGTAACAGACAAGGAAGGTATAAAACAAGTTTGTGAATAATGGAGACATAACCCATTATATAAATACAACCTATTAGTTTAAGTGTAGGAATAAAAATTTTGAATCCCATTGTGATTGTGATTGTGTTTGTACATGCACATGTGGTGCCATCTGCTTTTAAAGTTTGTGAAACTTAATGAAATTGGTCAGTATTTTATTAAAATACTTAGAAGAATTTGTCTAATTAAATTTGCAATCTAATTAAATATCTAAGATGATTCTATTCATCAGATGTGTTTTATTAGTAGCAAGAGCATTTAAATGTTTTTCTAAAAATTAAAAATTAATAAGATTAAAATGCAAGCATTAAAAAGGTACCTATAATAGAGCGTCACTGCATAAGATATTCTTGGTCATAAAAAAAAAATCCTAGAAACAATGGTATTCTTTGATTTTTTTCCTCATAGGAATCTAGCCCCTCAACATCTAAGCACTCATCCAAGGATGGGATTTTGATTTTCTTTCCCTCCTCCAGTAAGCACAGGCTAGGTACACACACTAATGGCTTAAAATTCCATAGGAAATCTATAAAATAAACAGTTTCCATCATCTAGTTTAATTATTTCAAGTAAAGAAGCAGTAGATACCGTATATAAAGAAAGCTCTGTTATCAGTCACATACTGAAAACAAAGAGGCATACAATATAGCCCCACCCTCCAAGATCTTTGCAAGAGTGAGACGAAAAGACGTAAGACAGACTGATAAATACTAGTAATTCCTTTTACATCTCTGATAAAATAAACAGAGACTCCTCTACTGAGAACCTCATAGAGAAAACATGTTTCTTTGTGTATCTCCTTCCAACAAAACAAGTAAATTCAGGGTATGATGTCTGTAACAAAGATTCAGTCACATTTCCTCACTTTACAGGATTGACATTTTCAGTGTTTATTTCTAAAAGCAATAGTGGGTCAGTCTGACACGATTTTTAGAGCATCATAACTTGAACTTAGAGAATTGGCTCTAGCTGATAATAATAATGGCAAAATGAAATCCCATTTATAATACTGCCACACTAGAAAACGCAAAACTCTTGTATAACATCCCTGATCAATGTGTTAGCTACTCCATGCCATATTCAATATTCCCACAAAAACGTCTCAGTACAACAAAGGTTTGCGACAGATAGTATCTTGGAGTCTCCTGTAATGGGATTTGACAAGAGCCAGGCACTCTAGGCAAGCTCAATCAATGTTAATTGAAGCAGAAGTGATTCAAAGGCAAACAGGAGTCCTTGAGAGGTGAGAAAGGGGCTTTGGGATTGTCACTCTCTCCTTTTCCCATTACCCCCTTATATTTAATGACTTGCTCTAGCCTGTGACTTGTAATTTGATTTGCCGACGGGTGACTCTTGCCTGGTATTATTATCATGTTAGTTGAGTCTTTCATTTAAAGGAAAAATATCTCATAACTTGTGAAGGTGCCTATTTTGCAAGAAGGAAATTGTTCCCTGGCAACTGCGTCTCAGGTTTATAAGGCCCCCCATTCCTGTTCTTAATCCCTCTGATATTAGCAGAACATCAGTAGAAAAACAAAGAGATTATTTAGTCTTGAATAATACTGCTGTATTTCCTCTGGTGCTTTATTATATCTATAATTGACCAGCACCAGAACTTTGAATTTGCTTAGGCTTCTCCCAGAAGCACACTCTAAGATAGGAATTTTTGTGCAAATTACTTACTGGGGAAGTGATTCCAGGAAGCACTGGTTACAAGTGGATAACAGCGTGAGATAGAGAATAAAAGGTGGCCAACAACTAGTTAACACCGTGAGCAACGGGAGCATCACCTCACAGAACTCAGAGCCGGCGTAGAACATGCCTCATTCAGTCCTCCAAGGGGTAAGGGAGCTGGAGCATTTACATCACACATCTCTTCAGCCGTTGGTTGAGGGCTAGTCTCAGTGGGGCAGGGAATACATGCCCTAGCACTTCTGGCCTGTGATGTACAACAGTGCCCCAGTGAAAGGAAGCCCTAAAAAATGTGGACAGGATGCCAATTGCAGCCGCTACAACCTGCTTACAAATACGTAACCTGCTTTCCATTCCAGTGGTTCTTCAAACAGATACCCCATATCACCAACCTCTGGATAAACTGTTGGAGGGAATTGGAAAGAGGTTATTTCAGTCTGACATAAATGACATCCTTTGATCAAGACTTTGGGAACTAAGGTTAGAGTTGGCATTGTTTTGCTCAAGAATCTAATATTGTTTCTCTTTTAGTTTGGTACTCTTATCAGTTACCCGTCATACAGCTTTTGGGCTAAACATTCACAACCATTAGGACTTCCTCTAGATATGATATGCTGAAACCTCAAACTGCTACACAGAAACCAGAATTCAGCAGAAGGTAGATTTAACCTGGATCCCATCAAGACGTGAATTTAATTTAAAAAAGTATTACTAAATATAGTATTTACTTTTCATGTTAGGTGGAACACATTTTCCAAGAACACAGGCAATAATTATGGGAAGCAGTAGAGAGAGAATGATAATTAATAGACCTAAATTACAAATAAGGACAACGAAATTCCAACGGTGAGGTTTAAAGTCACAAACCAGTAAGCAATCAGACAGGGACAGAAGCCCAAGTGAGGAAGCAGCTGAGCTTGGCGGTGAAGAGTTCAAGCTCTGGAGTCAGGACAACCTGACTGATTCATCCAGCTATGCCTCTCACCAACTGGGTGGTCTGGCTCACATACCTAACCACTCCATGGCTCAGTTTTTCATGTAAGCAATGGGGCTAATGAGAGTACCTACTCATGCAATCCCTGTGATGATTAAATTAGCCAGTGCTCGTAATGTTTTGCCTAATGCCCAGCCTACAATAAGTGCTCAATAACTGTAATTATTATTGTCATTTTAATGACTTCAGGGTAGAAAGTAGAAAATATTCTTTCTACTATGCATGTCTTGAAGTCCAGGGATAATGTCTGTGGGACAATAATCTGTACCATGGCAATTGGGGAACAACTGTTCTATTTGCCACCCAGTCCAAAATGAATTGTGTCAGCTCTTGTCTTTGCTGCGCATTTTGATCACCCCAAAATCCCAAGTGTGGTGGTGGAGAATACCAGAGTTCTCTCAGAAGTGCTTTCCACTAAAGTGACAGATCGAGTGCGATGTGGCTTTTAATGGTTTGGATTATTCTCCTTAGTTAAAGAGCTCTCCTTGTCAGTATCTAGAGAGATACTCACCGCCTCTTGGATGACATGGGCTTGAAGTTGCAAACAAGTAGAAAAGGTGGTGTCTCATACAGTTATATGATTTTTTGAGAACGGGATAGTATATACTTTTCTGAGAACGGGACAGTGTCATTGCTGTGAAGGGAGTAAAACATCTGCCCTATTTTCAGAAGGAGGAATTAAGGAATTGAGGTATTTGGTTATGTGGCCAAGGAAGGCAGCAGCAGATTCTCCACTCCAGACTTCTGCCTCATGAATCTTCACATTTTTTCCAAGGGCTTTAAGTAAAGAGGCCTAAGAAACTACTCAGAGGTTACTCAGTGTTCTCAGCTAAAGGTTAACTATAAGAGATTTAGAAATTCATTCAATTCTTTATTAACAAATAAAATAGCCACCATTTATTGAGTATTGCCACATCCAAATGAATTTACAATATTCAAAGTACCATTCATGTGATGTCCTTTTACAGGCACTTATACCACAATCATAGGAAGTATCCCCATTTTGCTTATGAGGACACTGAGGTCCAGAGGGTTTTTGACTTGTCCTAGAGTCTCAGAAATAAATAAGGACTCCAGAGTTAGAACATGATGGCAGATGGCAGCAGATCTACGTAACAGGGTTAGGCTGTGACTAGAGATTTCTGTAGTTGACGGTAATATGAAAAATTGAGAAGCTGACCATACAACTGACCACATGTGTAGACAATGGACAGCTCCAGTGCTATTTCTGAAAGAGCAATAATGCTAGGTCGAGCTGAAATGTCTAGCAGGTTAACCACTGATGATAGGTCTACACTGGACTTTCTTAGAAAGCTACTAAAGACACAGTTTTGCAGGAAATTGACAGAGACCTTATTGCTGAATCAACTGAAGGTGTTTTATTGCAAGGCAGCACAATCACAAAACATAAATCTGAAATAGCACAGTTTTTATAAACACAATCACAGAAGCATGCCTTGTTCTTTATTCCAAAATGGACAGATCCGCAGACAGACCTGAGCAACATTGTAGATGAGGTCAGTTGATTTCTAATTCCTGCTTTGTCTTAGAAAATGATGTTTTGAAACCATCCACTTACTGTTGACTAGCTTACATTCAGGGTATTTGAAGCCACTTTTGATATTTACAGTTTCTTTAGCATTCTAGCTGCAGGATCAAATAGGAATTAAATTTCAACCTACAAGGTTTGTGTTTTTTTGAAGTGTAACATATATATCAAACAGTGTGCAAGAGCCCCAGGTATAATGTATGTTTGATTATGTTTCAACTCTAAGCAATGCCACATTGAGATCGCTTCAGTAGCTAAGCAAATGTGACTCAGGCCATTGCCTGTATCCAAACTTTTTAAAAAAAGAATGAAACAAAAGAAAGGAAATGTATTTTAACCTACAGATCAGTACTATACAAATCAAACAACACAGCCCCATTTACAAGGTAACCTGGGATTGCAGTTAAGGAAATCCCTAGGGATAAAACTTGTTCATAAACAAAGCTAATTTCAGCACAGAATAATACTTTTTAAAGCAATTTTTTTTATAATTCCCAGAATCAAGGAAAGAAAAAAATACAGGGAAAATAAAAGAAATCCAACAGTCAAAAGCATCCAGCACTATGTGGTAGGCAGGTGATAGCAAAGGAAAAACAGTCCAGTGAAGAACTACAGCTCAGAGAACATCAGTCTGCAGGGATGTTGGGTGCGAGTCAACTTTAGGTGCCTGTTGGTTTCAGTTTCTGTGTTTCTGTCCTGTGCATCGGCAGCATCTTCTTCACTATGCTTCAACAGTTCCCGGAACACCTAGGGGGTGATCCATCCTCTGGCAAAAACTCAAGGCCTAACGAAGAACACACAGGAAAAAGCCCATCAGGCAAGAGCCCAAACAATCTGATAGCTGAAGGCTGATGGAGTCAAAGGGCAGAGGGAAGAGTGGATGATTCCTTACCTCCTCCCAGCCCACCTCCCAACACTGCTCCAGAAGGGTGGTTTTATGCTTCGGAACAGCCAGTGGCTTGGAATCTTTGAGATCTTGTAGTGAGCTCATTGTGCTTTTCATCACCTTGTAGTCCATGGTGTCTCTGTTGACAAGAACATAAAATAAATACCTTGGCATCAATGTTCTTTGGAAGCTTGAGGAGGAGACACAACGGAGCAACACAGACACATAGAAAGAAGGGAAAGGAGGACGAGAGAATAAAACTCAGAAAGGATACTCTACCTGCCACCTTTCCCTGGAATTCCCCTAGGCAGTCGTATCCTGGACTGGAGGCTTGAAGTGATTTCTAAGACCGCCCAGAGGTCTCAAAGGTCTGAAAGGTCAGGAGGCATCATTCCACTGCTACACGAGCACCTGAACTCAAAACTCAGCTCCTTGAGAACCTCAGCCAGCCTCGCCCCAACTCTCCTGAGTGGATGATGTCACTGAAATACTACATAACAGAGAGCAAAACGCAGTTGAAAATTAGCAGGAGATCCTCCTTCCTTTGCCCCAGGGTGGTAGTCAAGGAAAAGCCAGGGGGATGGGGGTAGAGAGGGTTTCAACCACATGGTCTTCCCTTTAACGGTTTCAAGGTTCAAGTCAGCCCACTCTTAACTTCCCACCAAGTGACAAAAGTTCTAAGAAGATTCTTGCAGTACCATGACCCACGCCCTTTAGTTCAATCTAGCATTGCTTGTGGATATTGCTCAGATTCTGAAGAAAGTTTTTATTTTAGACAGGCTTCCTGCCTGAGGCAGAAGAACTCCAGACCTGGAATATGAGAAACACCTGGTTCCACTTGTGATCCTTCTTTTCCAAAACGTATAGAAAGCCTAGGGCTAACTCTTTGCCCCCGAAAGAACCTGTCTTCCTGGAACACAGGATAAAAATCACATAGTGGAGAACGCAAGCCAGAAATAACACAGGCTGGGAATAACACAGTTTAGAAACTGGTGCGCTACCAAGAAAGACTTATAGAGAACAGAATTCAAGAGAAACAATTCCAACAAACCCAATGGCATACCAAAGAATAGAGGTTGATAGGAGTGGTCTGTCCTGGATACATATAATAAAGCAGGTACATTATCTGTAGAGTCTAAAAGCAATGAATAAACTAAGAGTCAGTCTGCTCTTTATTATGACCATGCTCTAGCAATTCTAAACAATGTTTGTGAAAGATATTGCTTCTTACTCAGGCAGTTTCACCTCCTTGGTCCATCACTGCCAACTACACATGTTATCCTGATCCTAGCAGACCCTTTGGATGTGCTTCTTCCCTCTACCTATAATCTCCTTCTCCCAATCCCACGCAGCCTACAACCTGCTCACTTTCAGATCCTATTTCAAATGCTCCCTCTTCAATGAAGCATCCTAGGAATCTGTTGGCTTACTGATTACTCCCCTTATCTCCGAGGACAATTTATCTATACCTTACATTTTATTTATATATGCACATTATCTTTCCTATTAATAGACATCAAGATGCAGTGAAAAGTGTATAGGGTCTGAAATCAGGTCTGGGCTAGAATTCCATTCCTCACAATGAACTAGCTGTGCAATGCTGAGTTAGTTATAAAAAAACCTCTTTAGTTTATTTCCACATCTATAAAATGGGAATATCACCTATCACCCAGAGTTGTTGCTTGAAATTAAATAATACGCACACAGTATCTAGACTGAGATAATAAACCCTCTACAAGTATTTGTTTCTCTACCCTCAGCCTTCAGGGCAGAATTTTATTCTTTCATCTTTAATTTCCCCTCCCCATTCCCACAGGACTTATCAAAATAAGTCACAAAATGTGGCAGGTATAGAAATGCGGAGGCTTTTGCATGGGATACCTACCACATAGGATTGTGTGGAGAATGAAATAACTATGTGTTCAGTGCTTACATCAGACCCTAGTACATGGTATGAGTTGTATAAATGTATGTTAAATAAAATGACCTTGTGAGCTAATGTAGGATTCTCTGCCTTCATGGAGTACTCCAAACATAAATTATCAGTATCAGGGAGAAAACAGATATGGCACAGCATTTAGAAACTCACATAATGCTGGAGCTAAGAGATCACAAATGATTTGGATATTTGTCCCCTGCACACCTCATGTTGAAATTTGATCCCCAATGTTGGAGATGGGGCCGGTGTGAGATGTACGGATCAGAATGAGTAGATTACTGCCCTATGGGGCTGAGTTCTCATTCTACTAGTTCTTGAAAGAGCTGGTCGTTTAAAAGGGCTCGGCACCTTTCCCTCTCCCTGGCTTCCTCTCTCACTGTGATCTCTGCACATGTGACTCCCCTTTGCCTTGCACTATGAGTGAAAGCAGCCTGAGGTCCTCACCAGATGAAGATGTCCAATCTTTAACCTTCCAGCCATCACAATTGTGATCCAAATAAACCCTTTTTTCTTCATAGTAACCAGTCTCGGGTATTCTTTAACAGCAACACAAAAGGACTAAGAGAGAAACCCTTTTCCATTTTAGGTAGCATGTATTGAGAACTCACAATGTGCCATATACAGCATTAATAACTTTATACATAGTGTTGTGCTTAATTCTCACTTGAACCCTGTGATGTGCTATCTTGACTATCCCTATTTCACAGATGGAGCAACAAAGGCACAGAGATGTTAAGTAACCTGCCTATGAATGCACAACTAATAAAGTGCAGAGCTAGGTTTGAAGACTAGGTTTTTTTTCTAACTTTTAAGTTCAGGGATACATATGCAGGATATGCAGGTTTGTTACATAGGTAAAAGTGTGCCACTGTGGTTTGCTGCACAGATCATCCCATCCCCAAGGTATTAAGCCTTGCATCTGATAGCTGTTCTTACTGATGTTCTCCCTCCTCCCACCCTCCATGCTCCAACAGTTCCCATTGTGTTTCCCGGCCCCATGTGTCCATGTGTTCTCATCTTTCAGCTCCCACTTATAAGTGAAAATACAGGATGTTTGGTTTTCTACTCCTATGTTAGTTTGCTGAGGATAAGAGTTCCAAATCCATCCATGCCCCCATGAAGAACATGATCTTTTTATGGCTGCATAGTATTCCATGCTGTATATGTGCCAAATTTTCTTTATCTAGTCTACCCTGAATGGCATTTAGGTTGATTCCATGCCTGTTCTATTGTGGATAGTGCAGCAGAAAATATGCACACACACGTATCTTTATAATACAACAATTTATATTACTTTGGGTATATACTGAGTAAAGAGATTGCTGGGTTGAAAGATATTCTGCTTCTAGGTCATTCAGGAATCGCCACACTGTCTTCCATAATGATTGAACTAATTTACACTCCTACCAACAGTGTAAAAGCATTTCCTTTTTCTCCACAACATAGCCAGCATGTGTTGTTTTTTGACTTTTTATAAGGTTGGTGCAAAAGTAATTGTGGCTTTTGCCATTAATTTCTATGACAGAGCCACAATTACTTTTGCACCAACCTAAAAATAATAGCCATTCTGATTGGTATGAGATGGTATCTCATTGTGGTTTTGAATTGCATTTCTCTAATGATCAGTGATGTTGATTTTTTTAATGTTAGTTGGCCACATGCGTGTCTTTTTTTTTGAGAAATGTCTGTTCTTGTCCTTTGCCTACTTTTTAATGGGGTTGTTTTCTTCTTGTAAACTTGTTTAAGTTCCTTATAAATGCTGGATATTAGACGTTTTTCAGATGGATATGTTGCAAAATTTTTCTCCTATTCTGTAGGTTGTCTGTTTAATTTATTGATAGTTTATTTTGCTGTGCAGAAGCTCTTTAGTTTAATTAGATCCCAGTGTCTATTTTTGCTTTTGTTACAATTGCTTTTAGTACCTTCATGATGAAATCTTTGCCTATCCTATGCCCTGAACTGGATTAAGGTTTACTTCTAGAGTTTTCATAGTTGTGGGTTTTACATTTAACTCTTTAATTCATGTTGAGGTGATTTTTGTATATGGTGTAAGGAAGGGGTCCAATTTCAACTTTCTGCATATGGCTAGCCAGTTCTGCCAGCACTGTTTATTGAATAGGAAACGCTTTCCCCATTGTTTGTTTTCGTCAGGTTTGTTGAAGATCAGATGGTTGTAGGAACGTGGTCTTATTTCTGGGTTCTCTATTCTGTTTCATTGGTCTATGTGTCTATTCTTGTATCAGAATCAGGCTGTTTTGGTTACCAAGCCCTATAATATAGTCTGAAGTTGGGTGCTGTGATGCCTACAGCTTTGTTCTTTTTGCTTGACCATTTAGACTCTTTTCGGTTCTATATAAATTTCAAAATAGTTTTTTCTAATTTTGTGAAGAATGTCTGTGGTAAGTTAATCAGAATAGCACTGAATCTATAAAGCGCTTTGGGCAGTGTGGCCATTTTTACAATATGACTTCTTTTTCTCTGTGAACATGGAATGAATGATTTTCCATTTGTTCTGTCTTCTCTGATTTCTTTGAGCAGTGGTTTGTAGTTCTCCTTGAAGAGGTCCTTCACTTCCCTTGTTAGCTATATTCCTAGGAATTTTATTCTTGTTGTGGCAGTTGTAAATGGAAGTGTACTTGTGATTTGGCTCTTGGTTTGTCTGTTGTTGGTGTATAGGAATGCTAGTGACTTTTGCACATTAACTTTGAATCCTGAGAGTTTGTGGAAGTTGCCTGTCAGCTTAAGAAGCTCTTGGGCTGAGAAGATGGGTTTTCCAGATACAGGATCATGTCATCTGCAAACAAATATAGTCTGACTTCCTCTCTTCCTATTTGAATATCCTTTATTTCTTTCTCTTGCCTGATTCCCCTGGCCAGAACTTCCAATACTATCTTGAACAGGAGTGGCAATATACAGCAACCTTGTCTTCTGCTGGTTTTCAGGGGGAATGCTTTCAGCTTTTGCCCATTCAGTATGATATTGGCTGTGGGTTTGTCATATACGGTTGTTACTATTTTGAGGTATGTTCCTTCAATACCTAGTTTATTAAGAGTTTTTAAAATGAAGGAATGTTAATTTTCATCAAAGGCCTTTTATGCATCTATTCAGATAATCATGTGGCTTTTGTCTTTAGCCCTGTTTATGTGATGAATCATATTTATTGATTTGCATATGTTGAACTACCTTGCAACCCAGGGATGAAGCCTCCTTGATTGTGGTGGATAAGCTTTTTGATGTGCTGCTGGATTCAGTTTGCCAGTATTTTGTTGACATTTTTCACATTGATAGTCATTAAGGATACTAGCCTAAAGTTTTCTATTTTTTTGTTGTATCTCTGCCAGGTTTTGGTATCAGGATGATGCTGGCCTCATAGAATGAGTTAGAGAAGAGTTCCTCCTTTTCAGTTTTTTGGAATAGTTTCAGTAGGAATGGTAACAGCTCTTCTTTGTACCTCTGGTAGACTTCGGCTATGAATCCATCTGGTCCTAGGCTTTTTTCAGTCAGTAGGCTATTTGTTACTGCCTCAATTTTCAAAACTCATTACTGGTCTATTCAGGGATACAATTTCTTTCTGATTCAGGCTTGAGAGGGTGTATATGTCCAGGAATTTATCCATTTCTTCTAGATTTTCTAGTTTATCTGCATTGAGGTGTTTATAGTATTTTTTAATGGTTTGTCTGTATTTCTGTGAGGTCAGTGGGGATATTCCCCTTACCATTTCTAATTGCATTTATTTGATTTTTCTTTCTTTTCTTCTTTATTAGTCTAGGTAGGGGTTTATCTATTTTATTAATTTTTTTCAAAAACCCAGCTCCTGGTTTCATTGATTCTTTGAAATGTTTTTCATGTCTCTATATGCTTCACTTCAGCTCTGTTCTTGGTTATTTCTTGTCTTTTTCTAGCTTTGTGGTTTATTTGCTCTTGGTTCTCTGGTTGTTTTAAGTGATTTTAGGTTGTTAACTTGAGATCTTTCTAGCTTTTGGATGTGGGCATTTAGTGCTATCAATATCTCTCTAACTCTGCCATGGCTGCATCGGAGATTCTGGTACATTGTATCTTTGCTCTCATTAGTTTCAAAGAGCTTCTTGATTTCTGCTGTAATTTCATTATTTACCAAAGAGTCATTCAGAAGCAGGTTGTTCAGTTTCCACATAGTTGTGTGGTTTTGAGTGAACTTCTTAATCTTGGGTTCTAATTTGATTCCACTGTGGTCTGAGAAGGGTTGTTATGATTTCAGTTCTTTTACATTTGCTGAGGAAAGTTTCAATTCCAATTATGTGGCCAATTTTGGAGTAAGTGATGAGAAGAATGTATATTCTGTTGTTTTGGGGTGAAGATTCTGTAGATATCTACCAGGTCAACTTAATGCAGAGCTGAGCTCAGGTCCTGAATATTTTAGTTAATTTTCTCTCTCTATGACCTGTCTAATATTGTTGGTGTGGTGCTAAAGTCTCCCACCTACTACTGTGTGAGAGTCTAAGTCTCTTTGAAGGCCTCTAAGAACTTACTTTGTGAATCTGAGTGCTCCTGTGTTGGTTGCATGTATATTTAGGATGGTTAGCTCTTCTTGTTGAATTGAACCTTTACCATTATGTAATGCCCTTCTTTGTCTTTTTTGATCTTAGGCATTTTAAAGTCTATTTTGCCAGAAATTAGGATTACAACCCTTGCTTTTTTCTGTTTTCTATTTGCTTAGTAAATTTTCCTCCATCCATTTATTTTGAGCCTATGTGTGTCTTTGTATGTGAGATGGGTCTCTTGAAGACTGCATACTGATGGGTCTTGGTTCTTTATTCAGATTGCCATTTTGTGTCTTTTAACTGGAGCATTTAGCTTATTTACATTTAGGGTTAGTAGTATTGTTATATGTGGACTTGATCCTGTCATCATGATGCTAGCCAGTTATTTTGTAGACTTGTTTACGTGGTTGGGGTTGGAAACAAGGTTTCTGAGTTATACTTTGCCCATTCACCATAGTTCTATTGCTGAGCTTCATGCCATGATGGAAATGTTCTGTACTGTCTAATATAGAAGTCACTAGCCACTGGTAGCTTTGAGTTCCTGAAATGAAGCTACTATAATTAAGAAACTAAATTTCAAATTTTACTTAATCTTAATTAATTTGTACTTAAATAGCCACATGTGCAGGTATGGTAAACTTGCACTACCATATTAGATAGTGAAAGTTTACTATATTTTAGATATCATTTTATGTAGGTTCCAATTCTTGCTGTTAGAGATGATATATGATTCACCTTATATATGAAGTCAAGTCAGAATCATTGAGTGAAGAAAAAGATTACACTTTAAGAGAGCATAAGACTATAGGCTATTACGCAAAATATACTTGAGTTTGAAATTAAGGTCCTATTTTCCACTAGCTGTGCCCATAGCACATTAGTTCATTTAACTTTCCTGAACATCCAATCTCTTTTCTGTTATGGAGGAATAATAATATAATTTCTAGGATCAATATAATCATCAGGTAACATAGCACATGACATAGGGTACTTAACACATGGCTGGTATAATTTAAGTCAAAGTTGTATACACATAACTTATGTGCATTCCTCTCAATGCTTGGTTATCATGTAGAAGGGAGGGAGAGAAACTAATAACATAGATAGAAGGAGAACATTTTCCACCTGTACTTCACTCAGTATGCATATGTATATCACACAGTGAGCATAAGCAAAGAGACATTAATCTATTTTTTCATTCCAACAAGCTCTCACAGTCTTAGTGTTTAATTATAGTGTTTATTTGTGATTTCTCCTAATTCCCTGACTTTAGAACCCAACTAACCCTCATCCTCTAGCCAAATAAGGATCCTTAATATTATTTCCCCTGAACAAAGTTCCTAGTGTTATGATTATTTTTATAACTGAGTAGCAACTTTCCTTATCTCAGCCAGCTCTTGTATGTATTTTGATCCTACTAGTGCACTCACTAGTACACACTAATACACATTCTTCCTCTTTCCGCCCTCTGTGTGTGTGTGTGTGTGTGTGTGTGTGTGTGTCTGTCTGTCTGTCTTAAAGAGAAGAACACGGATCCTTGTTTGCTTTCTCTTCATCAGCATTGCCCAAGTAATAATTCTTCCCTGACAGGAATAACTGGTTCTAGTAAGAGCAAGTGATTCAAGATTCAACCTTGCAGGTTCTCTAGATTTCCAGCATCTGTTTTCTTGTATCCCTGCTGAGAGACACTAGCCTACCATACAATGCCCTATGTTAAGATGGCTAAGTTTGCCCTCTGGAGGGGCTATCATCCAATTTTTTAAGTCTCTTTGTCCCCCTACGCACCAGCTATGGTAGTATAGCTGCTTCCCACATTTTCTACCACTGTGAACCTCTGTATCCATTTGTGCCTCTTCAGCTGTTCAATGCCTGGTTACAATTCTTTATATTAATTCCCTCTGTTAAAGTAATTGGTTTAGCTTTTCTCTCCTGATTAGACCCACCCTGATATACATTTCTATGTTACTGAGTACATAAAAATGCATGTGAGCATCGTAATACTGCCCTACATATTTTTGCAGATAAAAACTGTCAATAAATTATTAATGTATCCTGACATTTCTGTTCTAGATATTCTCTGCTTCATATCTAAATAGAATATAGGAAAAGAGAGCACATCAGATGATATCTGTATTATTCCATTCTCACACTGCTATGAAGAAATACCCAAGACTGGGTAATTTATAAAAGAAAGAGATTTAATTGACCACAGTTCCACATGGCTGGGGAGGCCTCAGGAAACTTACAATCATGACAGAAGGAGAAGCAAATATGTCATTCTTCACATGGCAACAGGACAGAGAAGGGCCGAGCAAAGAGGGAAAAGCCCCTTAAAAAAACTATCATATCTCATGAGAACTCATTCATTATGAAGAGAACAGCAGGAGATAACCACCCCGATGATTCAATTACCTCCCTCTGGGTCTCTTGCATGATATATGGGGATTATGGGAACTACAATTCAAGATGAGATTTGGGTGGGGACACAGCCAAATTATATCATTCTGCTCCTGGCCCCTCTCAAATCATGTCCTCACATTACAAAACACAATTACACCTTTCCAACAGTTCTCTAAAGTCTTAGTTCATTCTAGCATTAACCCAAAAGTTTGAATACAAAGTCTCATTTGAGACAAGGCAAGTCCCTTCTGCCTAGGAACCTATAAAACTGAAAGCATGTAAGTTACTTCCTAGATACAATGGGGGTACAGACACTGGGTAAATACTCCCATTCCAAATAAGAGGTATTGGCCAAAACAAAGAGGCCAGGCCCCACACAAGTCCAGAATCCACTAGGGCAGTCATTAAACCATAATGTTCCAAAATGATCTCCTTTGACTCCATGTTTCACATCCAGGAACAATGATGCCAGAGGCTTCCATAGCCTTGAGCAACTCCACCTCTGTGCTTTGCAGGGTATATCCCCCTCCCAACTTCTTTCATGGGCTGGCATTGAGTTTCTGTGACTTTTCCATGTAGGCAGCATGAGCTGTTTGTGGATCTATTATTCTTGGATCAGCAGGACAGTGGCCCTCTTCTTACAGCGCCATTAGGCAATGCCCCAGTGGGGATTCTGTGTAAGGGATCCAACCCCATATTTCCCTTCTGCACTGCCCTAGCAGAGGATCTCCATGAGGGCTCTGCACCTGCAGCACATCTCTGCCTGGACATCCAGGATTTTCCATACATCCTCTGAAATCTAGACAGAAATTCCCAAACCTCAATTTTTGTCTTCTGTGCACCTACAGGCCCAACACCACATAGAAGCTGCCAAGGCTTGGGGCTTGCACCCTCTGAAGCAACAACCTGAGCTGTACCTTGGCCCCTTTTAGCCACTGCTGGAGCATCTGGGACTCAGGGAATCAAGTTCCTAGGCTGCACACAGCAGGGGGGCCCTGGGCCTGGCCTACTAAACCATTTGTGCCTTTTTGGCCTCTGAGCCTGTGACGGAAGGGGCTGCTATAAGGAGTTCTCGCATGCCTTGGAGACATTTTTCCTATTGTCTTGTGGATTAACATTTGGTTCCCTGTTACTTATGCAAATTTCTACAGCCAGTTTGACTTCCTCTCAAGAAAATAGATGTTTTTTCTATTACATTATCAGCCTGCAAATTTTTCAAACTTTTATGCTCTGTTTCCCTCTAAATGTACGTTCCAATTTCAAATCATCTCTCTCAAGTTCAAAGTTCCATAGATCTCTAGGGCAGGGGCAAAATGCCACCAGTCTCTTTGCTAAAGCATAGCAAGAGTAACCTTTGCTGTACTTCCCAAGGAGTTCTTCATCTCCATCTGAGACTACTTCAGCCTAGACTTAATTGTCCGTACCACTATCAGCATTTTGGTCAAATGCATTCAACAAGTATCTAGGAAGCTCCAAACTTTTCCACATCTTCCTATCTTCCTCTGAGTCCTCCAAACTGTTCCAACCTCTGCCTGTTACCTAATTCCAAAGTTGCTTCCACATTTTTGGGTATCTTTATAGCAACACCCACTCTCTGCAGTACCAATTTACTACATTAGTCTGTTCTCACACTGCTGTGAAGAAATACCCAAGACTGGGTAATGTATAAAGAAAAGGAATTCAACTGACTCACAGTTGCACATGGCTGGGGAGGCCTCAGGAAACTTAAAATGATGCCGGAAGGGGAAGCAAACACATTTTCCTTCACATGGCAGCAAGAGACAGAAATGCTAAGCAAAGGGAGGAAAATCCCTTATAAAACCATTAGATCTCATGAGAACTCACTCACTATCAAAAGAACAGCATGAGGGTAACTGCCCCCAAGATTCAATTATTTCCCACTGGGTCCCTCTCACAACACATGGGGATTATGGGAACTACAATTCAAGACAAGATTTGGGTGGGGATGCAGCCAAACCATATCAGTATGGTTTTATATATCAAAGAATAATTAACCCTGAGATGCAGTCTCAGAAAGCTCATTCCTGGGCTCATCTTCCAGGGCAGCTAAAAGTTATATAAAATACATAGGCATTTCCATTAACAAAGATCGACACAAAGGAGTCCTTGCAATAGGCATTTGCTAAAGCCTAGGCTACAGTCCTTCTGTAGCAGTATGTCAATAAATAACCAGTGCCAGATGAACAAGAGCCCTCTGCTGTGTTTATTCCTTTGACAGTGTTAACTTCCCATGTACCAGCTCCTTAGAGAAGATCTATACCTACAATGCAATTCAAGAGAAGACTATATTATATCAGATCTACTTTAGAGGTATTACTAATCATGAGCACCCCCATGCCCACTGACCCAGTGCTGTCAGTCTTATCCTTTAAAAACACAGGAGACCTAGTATAAAACCTCCAGTGCTTGTTGGCCACCATCCACCTCTTTGAGCTAGGTGAGTTGAAGGAAGGACCTGTTGACCCATTGCATCTCCAATAACATTCAGCTCTCATTCTTCTGAAATGTTTCCTGTGGTGT
Source organism: Plecturocebus donacophilus (assembly GCA_004027715.1). Classification (NCBI taxonomy): domain Eukaryota; kingdom Metazoa; phylum Chordata; class Mammalia; order Primates; family Pitheciidae; genus Plecturocebus; species Plecturocebus donacophilus. The sequence continues at coordinate 100,858 of PVKP010001379.1, read as the reverse complement.
GTCAGGACTTCATGCCACAGATAAAATAACTGCTTCCCAATCCACAGTGTGGCTACCCTACTCACTACTCTGAATAGGGTTTGCAGGTGAGACATGTCTAGTGAATCACAGGGAATTCTAACGTAGGGCAATCATCACAACCTGAAACCTTGTACCCTAAGTTGCTCCTCATTTTCAGTCTGATTCAGCTGGTTACCCAGACCTTTTTCCCTATGCACTTGAGGCATACTCTTTTGAGGAACTTGTATAAGGAAGCCTATTGTACTGGCTTGAATGTCATCCCACCATTACTTTTGGATTTTTATAGACACTGGCTTCTTAATATTCAAAATCCTTGTCTCCTTTCAAAACCATTTTTCTCACTAGTATCTGTGAATGTAGCAGAGAATGTCGGTCCCTTACTGAATCCCTCAGCCTTGAACTGCTGTTAACTGCATATCCTTGCATGATGTTTGTTTTGTATTGTTTTTTGAGAAACTACTCTGTCTGAGCATGGTGGTCTATGAATATTGGGGGTATTAACTCGCCATGAGAGGAGTCCTCAACCTGTGACTGATGGGAGTCTAGGGCAAATGTTCTAAATTATTTTCCAGAATTTTTCCATAGGCTTTAGCTCCAGCTGTGCATAGTTACAGCTGGCTCAATACCATGCCCTTTGTTGGCTGCCTTCCTTTCCCTGTCATTCTTTCCCTCTCTTCCTACTGGCATTTCCTATACCTCCCAAATAAACTACCTGCTCTCAAGTCCTTGTCTCAGGGTCACTTCTGGGGGACTAAAACTAAGCCAACAGAAAACCACCTTCTTCTAATTCTAGTCACTTCAGTCATTTCAGAAATGCCTGAAATTTATGTACATATAGATATATATATACATAAATATGTATTTCTAGGCTATGTCAATTGAATTTATAATAACTATATATATCCAGCTGACATTTAAGTTTTCATATATTTTGTTGCATGCTGTTTCCTGTAAGTTGATAAGATGCTCAAAGGCCAGGAGTGCATCACCTCCTTCTTCTATAATTTTTCACGATGCCTGATGTGATGCTCTACAGAGTGAATATTCATTTAATCACGGCTGAAGGACAAAGGGCCATGGAGGTCAGGTCTGTTTGTCCTGCAGGCTTGTCAAGGGTGAGAAATCTCCTACGAGAATGAAATTGTGATGCTGTTTCCAACCCTTTGAAGGATGAACCTGGAAGCCTAAAATGGGAGCTGGCACTGAGACAGGGCACCGAGTCAGAACATGAGTCCCGTGGCACATGCTATGCCCTCTAGCCCACTGGGACGTGAAATGCTGTGTAATCAGATACGTTCTCTTGGCCTGTTTCTGAGTGAGAGTCCAATTTGGGGTGAGGGGTGAACTGAGCTATATGAGCTAGACAGACCAATGTGAGGCCCATTTCTAGGAGATCTTTCCTGAAAACCCTGGGCCTTTGCTGCAAATCAGTAGCGATCTGACTTATGAAGCAGCTCAAAGCATATTACAGAATAGGGTGCTAATAGGTGAGGGTCCAATACAGGTAAAGAAGAGGTCCTACTTTGACCCATCTTTTTTTTTTTTTTTTTTTTTTTTTGAGACCAAGTGTTGCTCTGTCACCCAGGCTGAGCTAGTGTGCAGTGGTGGGATCTTGGCTCACTGCAACCTCCGCCTCCCGGGTTTAAGCAATTCTCCTGCCTCAGCCTCCTGAGTAGCTGAGACTACAAGAGCCTGCCACCAAGCCCAGCTAATTTTTGTATTTTTAGTAGAGACAGGGTTTCATCATATTGGCCAGGCTGGTCTTGAACTCCTGACTTTGTGGTCCACCCACCTCAGCCTCTGAAAGTACTGGGATTACAGGCGTGAGCCACCATGCCCAGCCTACTCATCTTATACTCCAGAAGTGAAATATTTATGGGGTATTTAATAGCAGTGAGCAATGGGTAATACTAATGACACTAACCACAAGTACTCTTATTTTTGCTTAGGGCTCTTATCTCCCTCCTGGGCCAGGAGGACTTTATGACATTTCCATTTGCCTATTTCCCTTCCTAACTGGAATAAAGGCTAGTTTATCAAACATGCTAAACCTGGAATCTTTACTAACTAGCTCCCCCAGGACACAAAGATTCTAAAGGACCTTCTGAATCAAACAAAGGTGAAATGACACTTGGTGTTATTTCAGAGCTGAGTATTTTGTTGCATTATTTCTAAGCCTTTTACAACTGACAATCCAGATAAAGTATTGATTAAACAGATCACTCTGCATCCTCAACTTGGCTGCTGACAGAGTTCACTGTAATATAGCTTTGGCCCTTCCTGATTGAGTCTATTGCCTCAAGAGCAAATGGCCAGCGGAGACCTCACACACTCAGCACTTCACAGAAACCTTGCGATGACTTCAGGTGCTTGGGGCAGGTCTGCCCACAGAATGCAGCCTCCCACAAGCTGTGAAATTCTAAAAGAACTTTTCTAAGGCTTTTTCTGAGGAAAGCACACCAACATATGGCTTTATATAAATCCTGCTGATTGAGGAAACTTTAGATTCTATAGAAGCTTTCTAAAAATAATTCTCATTTGAATAGGAAGTCGAGTCCTTTACAGAACCCAGACTGTTTTGTTCTCCCATCACATGGGAACTTGAAGAGGCCACAACAATGACAAGCAGACAGAGCAATGCGTAATTCATCCATAAATGAACTGCAAACAGAATTACAAACAGCTGTCACAATGGCTGGGATAAAAGCCAGAATTAAGAAGGGCATGAAGGGAAGCACAGTAACAACCAGAGACCTATAAGCAGCAAATGTGAAGGCACACAGAACATATTCTCGTGACCTTCCTCTAACTTCCACCTCCATCCATGCAGAATGCTTCATCTGACAGTCAGATAAATGCACTTAGAAAATAAATCATCATTTACGGTGTATGGAAAACAGACACAAGAGCCAGAACAACTAAGTTTCAGAGTAAAGTTCTAGAAGATCCAGTCAATTCAAAAGGGTTTTGCACATTCTTTAGAGAAGAAATTTGCCGCTAAATTTTCTCACATATGTATGAGGGACGCAATACTAAGGAATGTTTAATTGCACTCACCTTCAAAGCTACGTATCTACTGAAAGAGAACCGTGGCAAAAGGGAAAACAGAAAACACATTCCAAAAGGCTGATTCACTCTCTGGAATTTTTATGTGTATGAGTGCTGTTACAGCACAAAAATGATATCTCGTGTTGCCAACAGTATTACATGCATAAGGAAGCCTTCAACACTTTCTTAAGAGTCATATTAAAAACATACCATAGTATTCCAAATGGTGCTCAAGTGTGCAGTGAACTTATCATTGACTATTTAACCTGTAGCAAGTTATAACATTAAACATTATCCATTGGTAGTCTCATCAATGTCTAAAGCAGCTGGATATTAAAGATTCCCTTTCATAAAGTCATTTCTAAATCTGCCCAGTCTCTCCTTGCCAGGCAGCTTAACATCTCTTCACCTTAGTTTTATATCATTTCTTTTCTTTTACCTCAAAAATACATTTGTCCTTGAGAGACCCGGAATGGATATGGGAATATTTATTGTGTTAAGTGTTTTTATGATGCCGATGGTGCTTCAAAGAAGACCAAGGCTCTTACATAAACACTGTCGTACACATTTCTGACTTTGCAACTCGAGTATATACTCCTTGAAAGCTGAGGCCATCCCTTCTGCTGCTCTTTTTGTAAGCTTCATGATGCCTAGCAGAACGCCGGAGACTAAGGTGACTATGTTTTCTGAATAAAAAATGAGATGCTAGCTGCAAGGAGATGTTTTGCAGTTCCGCCAAACCAGGATCAGGTATCCCAAGGCTTCCAAAAATAGGTTCCAGGTAAGTATTTCCGATAAAAATGGTGCCAATGATTCACTTCCTGGAGACCTTCTTGTTTTTTTCCATTTACTCCTCTCCTAATTTTACCTGTGACCTACTGCTGGAGGTGGCAGGAGATGAGGAAGGGAAAGTAAAAGAAGACAATTTTATATAAATGACTTCCAGCATTCCTAGCTCCATATTTGAAGAATGGGGGCTCTCAACAAAGTCTTAAATGTAAAATTTTATTTAATATGCAGCTTGTTGATGCCAATAATCCAAGGATTTTGCCAGATTATCACAACTAGGGAAGGAGGCCTGAGGAGGCCACTGACCCTGAGGGCAAGACAAAACCCAGACCCAGGAGTTTTTGGGTCTCCTAAAAATCCTATCTCTCTTGGACCTTTGCATACTGATGCTCACAGGACACAGAAAAGGCAGAGACAGTGAAGTCCGGCAGGGGTGAGTCTGTCTTTCTTTGGAATGCTGAGAGTGGAGCTAGTTACTACATGGCTGGGAGAGACATCGAGGAAATAAAGAATTCGGCTCTCTTATATTCATGATATATAATAGGTACTCATCTAGGTAACTTTATTCTGGGTTTCAACTGCCTTGTCTGTAAAATGGGATTACTGAGTGTCTTGATTACATTGAGCATTCAGGTATGAAGTTCATACAATTGTTCTAATCAACTGGACCTGTCAATGGGAAAGTCCCCTTTGCTGTGGCCCAAAGAAGGTTATTCAGGTCAGCTCCCAAAATGGGTTCACGTAAAGTTTTTGCTTCCAAGTCTATACCAGTAAATTTCCAATCTATCAGGCCTTCCAAAGCTGCGACTCGCAGGAACCAAGTTCCCAGGCAGGAAATGAATATAGAGTTCACATTTGTCTGTGTGTGGCCCACCCAGATGTAAACAGATTACTCAACGAGGCAAACACATGAGGTGCCAGCATCAAACCCGAACAGTGACAGTGCCAATTATGACTCGGCTTGGCTTCCTGAATTTGAAATGTCACTTGCAGTGGAGAAACGTTCAGTGTGTAAAAGCCCTGCGAAAGATAAAAACCACACCACTATGACTTTCATTCCCATAGATGTCATGAGAAAGAAGTCAAGTAGAATAACCAACTTGCTGTGCTGCAGATCTTCAAATGCCTTGATTTTTGAAGAAGTAGAATTCTTCAATTTAACCCACAAGTCATACAAACACAAAGGCCCTGGAGGGCTCCCAGGCAAATAAAACGGGCTGGGGGGGCATAGTGTGAAACCTGAGAGCATGGGACTCAGTTCTAGCAGTCACTTGCCATGAGGCTATTAGTGGCTGGAACCTCCTATTTTTTTCAAGAGAAGACAAAAATAAAGATTGTTTATTAGAAACTTCCTAGCATTAAAATGTTGGCAACTATAAACTTTTAAAATTACTATGCAGGCAAACAAGACACATCTATGGGCCAGATTTATTTGTAAGTTGCCAAATTCCTAGGATTCATCTATAGATAAAAATCATAGACATGGAAAATGTCAGATTTCAATGGTTTTAATGTAAGCAGGGTATAGTAGAAAAATGTCAGCCTAGGAGTCAAGAAACCTGTATATCTGTGCTAGATCTGATGTGCTCTCATGAAGAAAAGGTGGGCAAATGACTTGCCTTCCTGGAGTCTTCCTTTCCTACCCTCTAAAACGGAGGCAGACCTCAAGGCTATTATGAGGATTACGACAGCGGGCCAGGATACAAGAACAGCACTCAGTGTGCTCCTGGTATATTACACCATCGTCCACTTTGCGTCTGTTTTTGCAACTGAAAATTTGGGATAATAATAACTTCACCTCAAAGAAGCTATTGTTTGAATTAAGTGAGATAATACAAAGGGCTTAGCACAGTGTCTGACTGAGAGTAGGTACTCAATAATACGTTTTTATTATTTGTAACCAACAAATTTTTAGTCCTAAATTTTGCAGACACAGATACAGAGACATTGAGAGAAAGACAGTTTATCCAAGGCTCTGGTAGTATGTAGCAAACTCAGAATCAAGAAACAGGTCTCCTGCCTTCTGACTGGCAAACTTACCCACTAAGTTCTAGTTTCAACTAAACTCTTGGCTCACAAAGTGATCTTACTTTGTATTGCTTTCATCAGCATGTTCAGCATTAATCAATAGCCCGGGATCATTTTTTTGTTAGTGATTCATAAAGTTGACATGATTATATCTTAATTTATCAATAAAGTGAGAAAAGGACAGGAAAGAAAAATATTAGCAGATTTTCTCCATTATATAAAGTCTCCCAAAGTTTGTACTTTTCAATAAAATCCAAAGGATTAACTAATTTTTATTTTTAAAAAACCTCCTGTATGAAATTGCCTACATTCTGCTTCATTATATAAAATTAGAATTTTGTTCTCTTTCCTGTGACAGTACTAAAACCAACATCGCTCATGATTCCAATAATATGTTTGAGATCTGCAGAAAAAGAATGTTATCCTATTTCAATAAAGTTATCCCAAACCACTGTTTAGGCAAACAGGGCTTCTGTATATCAATAATGTCTAGGTAAACATTATTTACCTCAGAAATTCAGGAATCTAACGTTATCTTCTCTAAAAGCAAAACATCATAGATGTTTTGAAAATGAGGTAAGAGACAGTGTTGTAAAGAATCCACAAAACTGAAAGTTCCAAAATCATGTGGTTTACTTACTATAGGCCCGAAAATAGGGGCCTATTTTTGATAATTTGTTCATTGCCTACTACCTCTCATTCATCTGCATTCTACATCTTTTGTTCTCTTCAGTTCTCCATATCTTGTCCCCCTTAAGGACCTAATGCTCTACAGTCTCCCCCCTATTTTCTCTCAAGTTCCCATCCAGTCTCCATGACCACCTACGGTGAGATCAGTCTAGTCAGAAAGTCTATGTTAAATATGTACTTCATCACCATTTAACTAGCCCCAGAGTAAGCTCTTGGAACACCCTTAGAAAGTCTTGTTCTCTCAGAGAGTTATCTCATTCTGCTGCCGCTCTCATATTTTCTAAGTTTTCCATTTGTTTAAAGACTTAATTACTACTAACGAGGAATCAGTCACTGACCCAACTCATTCAAGCCCATTGACTCAACAAATGGCAATCTCAGGTGGCCATTTTTATCTCCATCCAGGTAGTTCCTTAGCTACTATTCAAAACTGTAGAAATAACCACACTAAGAAACTTTAGTCTTCACTTTCTTGATGATATTTTAAGTTCATTGAGAAAAGGGAATGAGTATTACTGGCATTTAGAAACAATTTCTCCTACCAAACACCTAGTAGAATGTCCTGCACTTAGTAAGCACCCTAGTAATAACTTGTTAAATTATGGCTCAAATTTATGTCTGATCATCATTTTAAAACACGTTTATCTCTTGAAATTCTCAGTGCTTTCCCAGGAGGAAGTAGAGATGAACTCATTACTATACCTGGCAAAGTGAAAAGCCCAGACTGGATTTCGCTTGCCTTTCTAGTTTGCTACACAACTAGAATATAAAGCTGGTTGGAAATCACATCCATCCAGGCTGCCAGATCTATCAACCATCCTATTGAAGATATTAATATACGATCTGGTTAGAGTGCGATTTATGCATTACCATCATAGATAATGGAGATGAAAAGGACCCTGTTGAATCACAGGGCCTACTTGTCTGCTTAAGGAGAGTGTTATTAAAACGATTATTTATATATGTTCTGTAGAGCTTTAAAGACTTTATTCTTCATATTCCCTTGAAAATTTGGCAAAGGGAAAAGAGCACAGTGGCAGTAGTCCCCCAGCATTTGTGGTTCAGTTTTCCATGATTTCAGTTACCCATTGTCAACTGCAATCCAAAAATGGGTGAACAATACAATATGATATCTGAAGAGAAAGACCACATTTACATCACTTTTATTACAGTATTTTGTTATAATTGTTCCATTTTATGGTTAGTTATTATTGTTAATCTCTTATTGTACCTAACTTATAAATTAAACTTTATCTTAAGTAGACACATATAAGAAAAATCGTAGTATATACTGTATAGGGTTTGTTGCTATCTGCAGTTCCAGGCATCCACAGGAGAAAAATTTTCTGGCAGGTTTATATGTTCCTAATCAGAGCATAAGAGTTAATGACAGTGAAGTTTACTGTCATTTTGTAAGCATGACTTTAAATAACCATACTATTTATTTCTTCCTAAACTGCAGTTACGATTCAGATATTCAGTTGCAAGCTGAACAGTAGTGGCTTCACAATGGCTTCATGGGCCAAAATAGAGATATAAATAGCACAGTCATTCCTTAGGTAATTCATTACCTACTCATTCTCTTAGGAAAGGTTGTTTTTTTTTTTTTTTCCTTCATAAAATAGAGCTCTTTATTAAAACAATTACCTTTCTTTATATTTACTCAAGCAATAGAAAGAGCAATAGCAAAAGAAATTCAAACAGCTAGATACAATTAGGTGCCACATTCACAAACCTTATGCTGTTATTAGTCACTTCACAATCTAAGCATGATCGCAAACACACAACTAATTAGTCCTCATGCTATCCTTTAGTTTCTTCGTGTGTGTGTGTGTGTGTGTGTGTGTGTGTGTGTATGTGGTGGGTGACACTCTGCTCAAAGCCATCTGTCCACCATTATGAGTGTCTGACTCTATGTGATCTTTCTTATATTTAAGTTTTCACTTTCTCCAACATTCATACTAACTGAAAAATACATCTCTCCTGTCTGCCTGCTACTTAGTAAAGACTATTCCCTCCCCTCTTTCTCTTTCCACGTTTCCTGACTACCCTTCTCCTTATGGCCTTTGCAAACAGAAAAAAACCAGGCAGCCTCGACATACAACAAATTTTATGACATCTCTGCTGGTTAGTTTCTAATTTGGAAAGTAGTTCTACACATTTAAGGAATTGCTGTGTGTATTACTTTAAAGTTTATTCTACAACCCTCCACAGCTGCTGCCCTGATTAGCTCACTCAGATACAGCTCAGATACTTCACTATTTTAAAAGGACTTGAAATTACCTAAATATCAACCTATTTCAGACCCTCTTCCTTTCAAAACACGTAAATATTTTCCTTACAAAGTACAGAACACACACATACTATTTAAGTGCCCAAAGGAACTGCACTGTATTAGATATTTTGACATTTATTTTTTCCTAGAAGTTTATAATAGGCAATACTGACTCAGACAGACATGTAGTGAGCATTCAGCAAACACTACATAAATCATGAACTGTGAAGAGACAATGAAACGTCTGTCCCATATATGACAGCCTAAGGGCTTTTGAGGTGAGAAACAAAGATAGATATAAAAACCAAGGAAATCTTTAGTAAAAGGTAAAAGATTTATATGACCTGAAGAGAAATCAGAGTATAATGTGGCACATATACATCATGGAATACTGTGCAGCCATAAAAAACGATGAGTTCGTGTCCTTTGTAGGGACATGGCTGAATCTGGAAACCATCATTCTCAGCAAACTGACACAAGAACAGAAAATCAAACATCGCATGTTCTCACTCATAGGTGGGTGTTGAACAATGAGAACACATGGACACAGGGAGGGGAGCATCACACACTGGGGTCTGTTGGCGGAGGGGCCAAGAGAGGGACAGTGGGGGTGGTGGGGAGGTCGGGGAAGGATAACATGGGGAGAAATGCTAGATGTAGGTGATGGGCGGATGGAGGCAGCAAACCACATTGCCATGTGTGTACTTATATAACAATCCTGCATGATCAGCACATGTACACCAGAACCTAAAGTATAATAAAAAAAAATGTAAAAAAAATTTGGAAAAAACAATAAAAAATAACAATACAACAATAAAAATTACACATTTTTTAAAACTACTAAAAAAAAAAAAAAAAAAAAAAAAAAAAAAAAAAAAAAAAAAAAAAAAAAAAAAAAAAAAAAAAAACAAGGAAAACTGTCCAATCTCTAATGATGCCTATGTCTGGTAGGCTCAGGATGCTGAAAAACCCTGTTATTTGCTTATCAGACCATCATAAAGATCCAAATGAACCTAACAAGAAGGATGTGAAAACATAATACTAACCCAGTGGCTGCACAGGCAGATCTCTCCTAGGCTTGTATTTTTCAAAGACTCTGTACAAAGAAAGGAAAAATGTCCAAGGTGAACGATGCATACAAAGTCTCAGGACGGCTAAAGCAGAGAAAGAATTAAGCATTTTTGATAAAAGTGTGAAGAAGTATAAGTACCTTTTCTTCCGAGTCCTTTTTGAAAAACTCAATCAAAAACAAAAAAAGGATAGGTCAGTTAATTTTAGTACTGTTAATGTTAACAGAAGAAAAGAATCAGGCCACTCTTTTGCAGTCATTTTCTCTATGAGGATGGTTTTCAAACTAAAAGGGCCAAACTTAACAAAGAGAATATTCATTTATTTATTTTACTAGCTCATTACTTAAATCATTTATTAATGCCTAAATGCTAGGAATTGCACCAGCATCTGGAAAAAAAGCATTAGTGCATAAGGCAAACATGGTCTTTTGCCCTCATGGAACTTGAATTCTAGTGAAATTAAAATGGAAAAGAAACCTGACAGCTTCCTTAATACAGTCGCACATACACATCCTCCGAGGTTAGTAAAGAAGTTATCTATCACTCTTTTGGCAACCTTGAAGTGCTAAAGATTCATTTTATTAATAGAGCTGTCAGATTTCTTTACAATGTCTAAGAGATGATAAGGAAAGAGTAATAGAGCACTTGACTGATTGAGTTTGAGACTCCAGGACCAAATAAATCAGATTCTGAAATACTGAAATATTTTATGGGGTAACTGTAAAATACATAGTGCATTTTATTCTTTAAAACTTTTATAAGAATTTCAAGAACTACACAAATATTGTGCTTTTTAAAAAAACAATTCTAACAATACAGACAGAATATAGAAAATATAGTTACAGGATCACGATAACGTGGCAATCAGGGTCCTTAGGCACATGTTGTAATGCAGTGGTGTGCTGGAGCCTGCTCACACAGACTTACTAGAGCAAACTGTGTGCATCTCTCCCCAGTTCTGCATTTAGGGATGGCACATTAGTAACCTGGACTTGATCATAATGGAAGAATTTACAGCATTGACGGCGGTAAGTATTACAATGAGATTTTCTTCCTTCCTTCCTTTTTTCCTTCCCTTCCTTTCTCCCTCATCCTCCCCCTTTCTTCATTTCTCTCCCCTTCTTCTCCCTTGTTCTGGAGAGCCAGTGGTAAAACATTTATCAGTATACCAACATTTTAATGTAATATGCTGTGACTACTAAAGAATTGTTTCCCAGAGGGTTTTCCGGATATATACAATTTTAATTTTCATAGACGCCACCAGATTTCTTTCATACTATAAAAATTTATACTATGATTATAAGCATATGAATGTGTATATACACATTTTATACACACACACGTATACACATACACACACAGTTTATATATATACACAGTTTATACTTATATACATACATAAACTGAGTCCTCACCAGTCATATGATGAATATTATACCTATGTTTTATTTTAGCCAATGAAACAGATAAAATTTGTGTCCATTATTAATTTGTGCAACCCAGATTACAAATGAGATAAGGGATCTTTTTTTTTCATAAAGGTACCAGAAATTTGCATTTCTCTTCTGTGAGCTACCTGTTCATGTACTTTGCTTATTTTTCAACTTTTTAGTCATTTACTTTCTTTCTCTCTCTTTCTTTCTCTTTCTTTCTCTCTTTCTTTCTTTCTATTTTTTTTTTTTTTTTGCTCTGTCGCCAGGCTGGAGTGCAGTGGCCTGATCTTGGCTCACTGCAACTTCCGCCCTCCTGGGTTCAAGCAATTCTTCTGCCTCAGTCTCCTGAGTGGAGTAGCCAGAACTACAGGCACTCACCACCATGCCCAGCTAATTTTTCTATTTTTAGTAGAGAAGGGGTTTTTCACCATGTTGGCCAGGATGGTCTCCATCTCTTGAACTTGTGATCCACCTGCCTCAGCCTCCCAAACTGCTGGGATTTCAGGCATGTGCCACTGCATCCAGCCCTTTTTCTTATCACTTAGTCTGATCAGATAGGTTACACGCTATATGAACTTTTGTTCTGTCATGTGTCACAAATATTTTCTCTACACTATTTTTAATCTTTAGACTTTGTCTTAATATCTTTTGCCAAACATTTCAGCAAAAAATATGTTTATCTTTTTTGTTGTGGTTCTTGGATTTTATGTTTTATTTAAGCAGTTCTCCCCCTATCGAAGGCTTCAAGAAAAGTTACATGTTTAAGTGGTTAAAAGCTTGGACTCTGCACATAAAGAGCTTTAGTTTGAATCCTAGCTCTTCCACTCTGAATGCCAGTCAGTTTTAAGTCTCAGTTTCCCATCCACAAGTTGGGCAAAAATTTATGGGACTATTATGATGAATAAATATTTATGTATTTTGAAATGTACTGTTCATCACTGCTCATTGTACTGTCTCCCCTATCCAGAAGTGTCTACTTTGGTTCAATTTTTCATTTGGTTATATTAGTTTACCAAATGTTTTCACAGACAGAATGGCAGAGAGGGGGACCAAGATGGCCTATTAGAAGCAGCTGAGGTCTGCAGCACTCACGGAGAGGAAAGAAAGTGGCGCATGAACTTAGCACCTTACACTGAAATATCCAAGTCCTCTCACTGGGACTGACTAAGGCACACTGACTCGAGCCACAGAGGATGAAGAAAAGCATGGGGGCCAACAGCCCACCCAGAAGTGGCGTGAAGCCAAAGGATCCCCTACTCCTAGCTAAGGGTAGTAGTGAGTGATTTTGTGAACCTGTGGGAGAAATCATGCTTCTTCCAGGGATCTTTGCAACCCGTGGATCAGCTGATTCCCTCATGAGCTCATGCCACCTGAGCCTTGAGTCTGATACACAGAGCAGTGTGGTCAGCAAAGCCCCTGCTCAGGCACACACAGAGACATAAGAGTTTTACATACTCTGGCCCTGGGATCCCCAGCAAGGTGGGAGAGCTCTCAGTACATATTCCTAGGAAAGGGGCTGAATCCAGGAAGCTAAGAAGCATTGTTCTGCAGGCTCCACTTCCATAGCACCCCACAAGTTAAGACCCACTGGCTTGAAGTTCCAGCCACAACAGCAACCAGTTAGAGTCTGCTTGAGACAGGATGGAGGCCCTGTGGAGAGGGGTGGCCACCATCTCTGTGGTTTGGTAGACTCAGCTGTTCCAGCCTGCTGGCATTGGAGAATCCAAACAGTCTGGACGAGGAAGGGTCCCCTACAACACAGCACAACTGCTCTAACAAAAAGCAGCCAGACTGCTTCTTTGAGCAGGTCCATGAGCCCATTCCTCCTGATGAGATGAGACCTCCCAACATAGGTCTCTAGTCACCTTCTACAGGTGTACTCAGGCTGGCAACAGGTCAGTACCTACCTGGGACAGAGATTCCAGAAAAAGGAGCAGGCTGCCGTCTTTGCTGTTTTGCGGCCTTCACTGGTGTTACCTCCAGGTATGGGAAAAACTGAAGCAACTAGGGTCTGAAGCAGAGCTCCAGGAAACTGCAGTAGCCCTATAAATGAGTGGCTTGCTAAAAGAAAACAACAACAATATCAACACAAAAAGACCCTACAAAAATCCCATTCAAAGGTCAGCAACCTCAAATATTGCAGGTAAATAAGCCCAAAAAGATAATAAAGAATCAGTGCAAAAATGCTAAAAATTCAAAAGCCAGAGTAACTCCTCTCTTCCAAATGACCACAACAGCTCTCTATCAAGGGCACGAAACTGGGCTGAGGCTGAGATGGTTGAACTGACAGAAGTAGGCTTCAGAAGGTAGGTAATAACAAACTTTGCTGAGCTAAAGGAGCATGTTCTAACCCAATGCAAACAAGCTAAGAATTATGATAAAATAATACAAGAGCTGATAGCCAGAATAGCCAGTTTAAAGAGAAATATAACCAACCTGATGGAGGTGAAAAATGCAAGAATTTCACAGTGCAATCACAATAGCAGCACAGACCAAGCAGAGGAAAGAATCTCAGAGCTTGAAGACTATCTTTCTGAAACAAGACAGGCAGACAAGAACACAGAAGAATGAAAAGGAATGGGAAAAACCTCCAAGCAATATGTAATTATGCTGAGACCAAACTTACAATTTACTGAGGTTAGAAAGAGATGGGGAGAATGGAACCACTTTGGAAAACATACTTCAGGGTATCATCCAGGAGAAGTTCTCCAACCTAGCAAGGCAGACCAACATTCAAAGTCAGGAAATCTACAGAACCGCAGTATGATATTCCATAAGAAGATCAACTCCAAGACACATAATCATCAGATTCTCCAAGGTTGAAATGAAAGAGAAAATGTTAAGGGCAGAGAGAAAGGCCAGGTCACCTACAAAGAGAAGCCCATTAGACTAACAGTGGACCTCTCATTGGAAACCCTACAAACCAAAAGAGATTGGGGGGGTCAATATTCAACATTCTTAAAAAAAATTTCCAATCCAGAATTTCATATCTGGCTGATGTAAGCTTCATAAACAAAGGATAAATAAGAACCTTTTCAGACAAAGAAATGCTGAAGGAATTCATCAGCACCAGACCTGCCTTGCAAGAGCTCTTGAAGGAAGCACTAAATATGAAGGAAAAATGTTACCACTACAAAGCCATACTTAAGTACAAAGACCAGTAGTAACACAATAAAGCAACCACATAAACCAGCCTGCAATATGACCAGCTAGCATCATGATAACAGTTTCAAATTTACACATAACAATACTAACCTTAAATGTAAAGGGGCTAAATGACCAATTAAAGGACACAGAATGGCAAGCAGGATAGAGAGCCAAGATCCATTGGCATCCTGTCTTTAAGAGACCCATCTCACATGCAAAGACACACATAGGCTCAAAATAAAGGGATGGAGGAAAATTTGCTAAGCAAATGAAAAGCAGAAAAAAGCAAGGGTTGCAATCCTAGTTTCTGACAAAACAGACGTTAAACCAACAAAGATCAAAAAAGACAAGAAGGGAATTACATAATGGTAAAGGGTTCAATTCAACAAGAGTTAACTATCCTAAATATATATGTACCCAATACAGTAGCACTCTGATTCATAAAGCAAGTTCTCGGACAGCTACAAGGAGACCTAGACTTCCACACAATAATCGTGGGAGACTTTAACACCCCACTGACAGTATCAGACAGATCATTGAGCCAGAAAATTACCAAAGATATTTTGGATCTAAACTCAGCTCTGCCTGAAGTGTACATGATAGATATATAGAGAACTCTCCACCCAAAAACAACAGAATATACATTCATCACATCACCACACAGCACTTACTCTAAAGTTGATCACATAAGAGGAAGTAAAACACTCCTCAGCAAATGCAAAAGAACTGAAATCACAACCAACAGTCTCTAGACAACAGTACAATCAAATTAGAACTCTGGATTGAGAAATGCACTCAAAACCACTTAAGTGCAAAGAAATTGAATGACTCCTTGGTAAACAAGGAAATTAAGGCAGAAATCAAGAAGCTTGTTGAAACTAATGAGAACAAAGAGACAGTGTACTAGAATCACTGGGACATAGCTAAAGCAGTGTTAAGAGGGAAATATATACCACTAAATACGGACATCAAAAAGCTAGAAAGATCATGAGTTAACAACCTAACATGACAACTAAAAAAACTAGAGAGCTAAGAGCAAACCAAGCCCAAAGGTAGCAAAGGACAAGAAATAACCAAGATCAGAGCTGAACTGAAGGATAGAGACCAAAAAAAAGCCTTCAAAAAATCAAGGAATCCAAGAACAATTTTTTTGAAAAAATTAATAAATTAGACTTGTAGCTAAAATAATAAAGAAGAAACGATAAAAGATTCAACTAAACACAATCAGAAATTATAAGGGGGATAGCAAAACTGACCCCACAGAAATACAAACCACCACCAAACCTAGTATAAACACTTCTATGCACATAAACTAGAAAATTTAGAAGAAATGGATAAATTCCTGGACACATAAACCCTCCCAAGATTGATCCAGAAAGAAATTAAATCCCTGAATAGAACAATAACAAGTTCTGAAACTGATGCAGGAATAAATAGCCTACTAACCCCCCCACCCCCCCCAAAAAAGCCCAGGACCAGATGGATTCACAGCTGAATTCTACCAGAGATACAAAGAAGAGCTAGTATCATGCGTCCTGAAACTATTCCAAAAAATAGAAAAGGAGAGTCCTCACTAACTCATTCTATGAGGCCAGTATCATCCTGATACCAAAACCTGGCTGAGATATAACCAGAAAAAGAAAACTTAAGGCCAATACCCTTGATGAACATCAATGTGAAAATCCTCAACAAAATAATGGCAAACTGAGTCTAGCATCACATAAAAAAGCTTATCTACCATGATAAAGTCGGCTACAACTCCAGGATGCAAGGCTGGTTTAATATATGCAAATCAATAAATGTAATTCATTATATGTACAGAACTAAAGACAAAACCCACATAATTATCTCAATAGATGCAGAAAAGGCCTTCAATAAAATTCAACATCCCTTCATTTTAAAAACTCTCAAAAAACCAATTATTGAAGGAACATATCACGAAATAATAAGAGCCATTTATGACAAACCCACAGCCAGTATCATACTGAATGAACAAAAACTGGAAGCATTCCCCTTGAAAGCAGCAGAAGACAAGGATGCCCTCTCTCACCACTCTTACTCAACACAGTATTGGAAATTGTGTTCAAAGGAATCAAGCAAGAGAAAGAAATAAAGGGAAGTCAAATAGAAAGGGAGAAAGTCAAATTATCTTTGTTTGCAGATGACATGATCCTGTATCTCAGCCCAAAAGTTTCTAAACTGATAAGCAACTTCCGCAGAGTCTCAGGGTACAAAATCAAGGTGTAAAAATTGCTAGCATTTCTACACACCAACAATAGACAAGCAGAAAGCCAAATCATGAATGAACTCCCATTCACAATTGCCACAAAAAGAATAAAATACTCAGGAATACAGCTAACAAGGGAAGTGAAAGACCTCTTCAAGAAGAACAACAAACCACAGCCCCAAGAAATCACAGAGGGCACAAACACATGGAAAAACATTCTATGCTCATGGATAGGAAGAATCAAAATTATTATAATGGCCATACTTCCCAAAGTAATTTATAGATTCAATGCTATTCCCATTAAACTACCATTGACATGCTTCAAAGAAATAGAAAAAACTATTTTAAAATTCATATGAACCAAAAAGCAGCCTGAATAGCCAGACAATTCTAAGCAAAAAAGAACAAAGCTGGAGGCATCATGCTACCTGACTTCATTATGGTACAAAGCTACTGTAATCAAAACAGCATGGTAGTGGTACAAGGAAAGGCACACAGGCAAATGGAACATAGGAGAGGAGCCAGAAAGAAGACCACACAACTACATCTATCTGATCTTCAACAAACTTGTCAAAAAGAGGAAGTGGGGAAAGGATTCCCTATTTAATAAACAGTGCTAGTGATGTGCAGAAAATTGAAACTGGACCCCTCCCTCACATCTTCTACAAAAATTAACTCAAAATGGATTAAAGATTTAAATGTAAAACCCAAAACTATACAAACCCTAGAAGAAAATCTAGATAATACCACTAAGGGCATAGGCACAGGCAAAGATTTTATGATATAAACACCAACAGCAATTGCAACACAAGCAAAAGTTGACAAACGGGATCTAATTAAACATAAGAGCTTCTACACAGCAAAGGAAACTATCATCAGAGTAAACTGACAACCTACAGAATGGGAGAAAATTCTTGCAATCTGTCTGACAAAGGTCTAATATCCAGAATCTACAGGGAACTTAAACAAATTTACAGGAAAAAAAACAAACAACTCCATTAAAAAAAAGTGGGCAAAGGACATGAACAGACACTTCTCAAAAGAAGACATACATGTGGCCAACAAACATATGAAACAAAGCTCATCATCACTGATCATTAGAGAAATGCAAATCAAAACCACAGTGAGATACCATGTTACACCAGTCAGAACAGCTATTATTAAAAAGTCAAGAAACAACTAATGCTGGCAAGACTGTGGAGAAACAGAAACACTTTTACACTGTTGGTGGGAATGTAAATTAGTTCAACCACTGTGGAAGACAGTGTGGTGATTCCTCAAAGACCTAGAACCAGAAATGCCGTTTGGCCCAGCAATCCCATTCTTCAGTATGTTCCCAAAAGAACATAAATAATTCTATTATAAAGATACATGCACGTATATGTTCATTGCAGCACTACTCACAACAGCAAAGACATGGAATCAACCTAAATGCCCATCACTGATAGAGTGGATAAAGAAAACACAATACATATATACCATGAAATACTATGCAGCCATAAAAAGGAATGATATCATGTAATTTGCAGGGACATGGATGGAGTTGGAAACCATTTTCCTCAGCAAACTAGCACAGGAACAGAAAACCAAATGCTGCATATTCTTTCTCATAAGTGGAAGCTCATGTACACATTAGGTGGGGAAAAACACACACTGGTGCCTGTAGGAAGGGGGACATGAGGGGAGAGAAAGCATTAGGGAGAATAGCTAATGGATGCTGGGCTTAACGGGAAAAAAAACACTGTAGGTGATGGAATTATCTATTCAGCAAACCGCCATGGCACATGTTTATCTATGTAACAAAGCTGCACATCCTGCACATGTAACCATGAACTTAAAATAAAAGTTGAAGGGAAAAAAAAGAACGGTATACACTCTGAAGTTTTTCCTGAATGGTGAGTGAAATCTCAGACAGGATTTCAGGCTGTTCCTCTTCCCCTCAATAATCCCTAGATATTCCACTGTTCTAACTTCAGTGGTTACAGGATAGTGCTGGTCTAATTCTCTGTCTCTAAATGAAATATATTTTCTCTCTGGAAGCTTAGAAAATTTCTTGGTCTCTTTGTCCTTCCAGGATTTCACCATAAAATACATATGTCTACCTACGTATACTCTTGAGTATATATATTCCCTCCGACACATATACAGACATATCCTATGTATGTGTAACTCCAGCATATACACATCAACATATCTATAAATATATCTATATATGTATTCATACTTCTTTATGTACACATGTGTGTAAATATGTTAGATATATAAGTGTGCATGCATATATACATATATGTGTACATACACACTATTTTTTTCTTCATGGACCCTGCCTGGACCTTGAAAGCTTTCAAACAGAAATTTCAAGTCTTTCTTTAGCTTAAAGAACATTTATTGCTTGTTTATTTTAATTATTGTTGCTCCTCAATCTGCTTCTTTTTTCCTCTTGGAAATATTTTTTATGTGCAACTTAAGTGTCTTCTAACTATCTTCTGTCTCTTACATTTTTTACCCAAAATGTTTGTTCCTTTGTATTTTTGCTCTATGTTGTGAGATACTCCTTACACTTGATGTTCCAGGAATCTCATTTAGTTTTCAGAAGAGACTATTTTCCTTTCAAATTGTCTACTGAATTTTTAAATTTGCAAAGCATTTTAAATTAATTCTAGAATGTAAGAATTCTAATTGTATGTCTTTAAAAATCACTTTACTTTTTTGGTAAGGTTTCCATGTGTCAATTCTATTATTTCTATATCAATAGAAAAACCTTTTCAACTGCTTCATTTTGCTGTTTACATAATTTTAGTTCTCTCTCTTTTCATGAACACAGTGACACTGCACTTCTTACCCACGTGAAGTAAGGGTGTCTTGATTGTGCCATTAAAATGTGAGAAATGTGTTGCATGTAACTTCAGGACAGAAACTTTAAGAGCCAGTGCATATGTCAAAATATTATTTTCTCTCTGTCAGAGCAACCACCGTTGTTCCAGTAAGTGGCTTTTCTATCACCATGAGCCTGCAGTAAGGATGCTAATGGCCGTGGAGAAGAGCCCTCCAGGCAATCCTCAGTGAATGGTGAACAAGGAGCCTGGGTGAGAATTAATCTTATTTTAAGCTACTTAGTTTTGGGGTTCATTTGTTATTGCAGTGAAGTCTAGTATATCCTGACTGATGTCGTCTGCTTAGTCTTCCTCCCAGAGTTAAAATTTTGCTTTTCTCCTCACTGTTGAGTGCTTCCACAGTAACTTGCAGAGATTAAACTGTTGGATTTTCTCATGCAGAGGGAAGCCATGAGTCAATAGAAGGGGTATATCATATACTGTTAGGTCAGCTGCGAATGAGCTGGTTCTCCTGGGATGTGAGAATGGTTCCTTCCTAAAATCAAGTTTCTTATTGTACAGGTAACACTACTCTTCACATGTGACAACTGGAAGACATTCACCCTTCCCATATAGTAAAACACTATGTTTAAATTGATCCAGCATGATAGGGAACCCTGCAAAGAGCAAAAGCAGCAGACAGGGCGATGTGGGCTCCTCACAAAATCTCAAAAGTCAACATCTCGACTCACCCAATAATTAAGATCAAGCAAGTCTTCTCTTTTGCTTACTTCTTGATACTTGACCAACATCTTTGAGAAGGAAGATGTACCTTCCTTTTGTACCTGCTTTCTTTTTAGAACTCTCTGGGGAATGCAGAATCACAGACATACTCTCAAGGTTCATCTAGTCGTCTTACATTGGTTACTGTGATGCTCCAGAAAGGAGTTAAGAGGGATAGGTGGACAGAATGAGTGATAAATGCAGTCATCTTCACAGAATCCCCATGAAGATTTAAAGAGAATAGGAAAGATGCTAAGTGCTCAGAGAGAAATGAATGTTCTTGTTTTCAAAATAAATGGGAAATGAGAAATAAGAAAACATAGACTCCAGAAATTGCTGACCTTGATATCAAGCCTCCATAAAAGTTTAATAAGCATATTAAATAAATTTTAGATGTTTCAAAAGAAGTGATTATCAAAATTAACATTGGTTTGCCTAGATATAGTTGCTGAACCTGGTCAACTCAGGGAAATACTATAAACAGAAAATAATAAGCTCAGTGAAAGATTTTCCTGTTTCAAGGTAGTCTTTTAAAGAAGATAGAGAAATTACTAGTAGTAAGATGAACTAACAGCTAGTTGAAAAAAAATATTTTCAGAGTATTATTAATGACTTCAAGTCAATGTAGAAGAAAATCTGTACAAATTACAGAAAGTTGTTATCCTTTTCAATGACATATATCAATGTCGGGCACAATAAGGGAAATCTGGATTAACAGAAGCTCTATAAATAAGACCTAGGAACTTCAGTTAGCTACAGGATCATCATATTACACAAATGATATGATTGACAAAACAGCATAGGAAATCTTACGCTGTATTATAAAGATGTTCAAAGATGTTCTAAGAGCTAAGCAAGGTAAGAATCAGTCAGAGTAATAGATTTTATATTGACAAACTCACATGATGCCTTATTGCTAATGTAAAAAGAATGGAGACCCTTCTTCTGCAAAGACAAAACCCTGAGCCAAGGCATGTGACTGGCGGGTTGGATGCAGGCTAGAAGTTAGCCTACCTTTTCCTCCTTTTTCAGGCACTCTCACAGAACACACAATGTATATAACTACATGGCAGCCTTGGTAACCAACTCCTATACTATTCATTGCTCAGATCTCAGCTAGAAGATTTTGCTTGGAACTGGATATTCCTTTTTAAGGGAGACTTTCACAGTAGAATTCTTTCAAAGATGAACTGAATAGCAATTAGTCTGAAAAATAAGTCATGAGAAAAAAGATTTAAAAACCTGAGAAAGCTAGGCTTGATAAGAAAAAACTCAGGAGACCATAATAGCAGACTTCAACTGTTTAAAAAGAAAGGAGATTTAGATTTATTCTGGATAGATCCAGGTCAAATGAGGACTAGCAGGTAGACTAAAAATGCCTTGTTTGTGGTGAGTACTCAAGAAATATGTCAAATTAAAGTTATAAAAAGACGTGTTTTCATTTAAATTAAAGGGGTATTTTTCCATAAATATGGCAATTCAAAATTGGGATGGCTTTTTTTTAAAAAAATGTGCTTGTCATAAGCAAAGAATCAGTTCTATGAGTCAAGAATTTTATAGAAGACCCACCATTAAATACAGGTTTAACCAGCAGAACTCTTTCAAGATTCAGTACAATTTCACGTCATAGAGTAGTTGACTACGCACATATAAGGAAATATAACATGTACAAATATAAATAAGGTGCATTTTCTGCCTTGAAGTAGTTCATCTTCTAGAAATGGAGACATATACGTACACAACAATAATGCTAAACATTAAACAATTATTTTATGTATGCCACCATTATACAGAATAAACCTAAACAATAGATACTGCCTATTTTCTTTTTATTCTCACCTGCAAGAATTGGAGGCTGAACCATCTAATAATTTATCACATGTTTATTATCCTGTCTAAACATTTAACCCTAGTATCAATACTATGCACTTATTTATTCACAAGATACCTCTAAAGTCTATTTTACTCTAAGTTATAAGAAAGCAGACCTGAACACAGTGCCCGATGCACAATTCTCATTCATGTTTCACTATTTCATGCTTCTTAGGTATCCCATACATCTGGTTTTCTCAGGAGGGTCCTGGCTTTGCCTATTGTCCAGCATAATTCTAATACCCCTCCCTTCAGTCTCAAAAGTGTCCAGTTCAGGAAGCAAATTATAGGGTCACCGTGACACTACCCTACCTCCCAAATGCCCTATGCTCTGCTTTGTGGAACGTAAAGAAACGTACAAAAGCACTAAGTGTATAGTTGAGAATTGAACACAATACTTTACTTTTATGAACATTACGTAAATGCTTTTGATACAAAGTAGATTAAAATTGTAATCCAAGCAAAATACAAAATGTGGTAGAAGGAAAGAAAACCTCCAACCAAAGACAAGAGAAAGCCTCTCTGAGAAATAGAGCATTTTCTTAAAATAGAAATGAGGGCTAAGTAAGTGGAAAGGGCATTCCAACCAGGATGTGAAAATGCTTTAATACTCATGTTTATTCATGCATTCTCTCATTCACCTAACAAATAAGAATATAAGTAAAATAGGCTCAAGGAATACTATATCATGTATGTAACAAAACAGGGAAATGGAAATATCAAGTTAGATATTCCTATATCAACATTCCTTTTTTGTTGCTGTTAACAACAGAAATTAAAATGGAAAGAAAATAAGGGCAAATAGGTTTCCAATGTATTTTACATATTATTGTTAGCAAATGCGCTGCAGTATAACCACCTTAAATAGTAATAGTTTGTCCCTCAGAGGCTGTTTTCATTCCAGTTATTTTTTTTTCCTCTTTCTCCAGCCTAGGGATTTATGATTTAACAGGCTGTAATAGGCAAGATAAAGCCGTTCATCATGCAGGCTTAATGTGGGAAAGTAAATTTAACTTGGTGAGCTTGATATATAAATATTGGCCTTTTTGGGAACACACAGAGCATATTTACTTGAGTGTAAAATCCAGGCTCTATACTATGTCCAACAAATTTCTCAGGTCTGAGGTACAGGGGAAGGGTCTTTAGTGCTTTAGGTTATGGAGACTGTTGAAACTACTACTAGGGGTGGATGAAAGGCATTTTGTGTTTTCTAGCTTTCCTAGCCTCTACATTTTTGAGGGCATTATAATACCAGTACATATTATCTCAGTATTTATATCTATATTTCCGACAATGGAAATTAAAATCTAGTCACCTGGAAATTTCAGTGTTGGTTTTCTGTTGGTGGATTTTTTTCACACAGACTTTTGGAATGTCTCTGCTGATAATAGAGGAAATGAAGATGGCATTTTATAAGTTTTAATGCTATGTCTAGACAGTTTGTTCACAGGTCATTAACCACACCCCAAATGGGCTTTAACCATACACCAAAACCATACACCGAAAGGGCTTCAGGTGGTAGACCAGCGAGCTGCCACCAGAGGGGGCCAACAGGGGCTGTGTAGCAACCAGTTACCACAGACAAAATAGAGGTATTGCCAGGCTGAACAGTCAAAAGGCAATGACTTCACTTTTATTCATTTTCAGCTTGTGATTTCAGCATTCTTTAGATAAAGCTGAGATTTAGAATGAGAAATTTGGAAATGTACCTACCTAAAACAATTAAACCTTCAGTATTAAAAGCTATGCTTAAAACTCTCAGTAGATATGTTCTACTCTAATAATTTAAAATATCTTGGGAAATTTTTTTTATTGCATTTTAGGTTTTGGGGTACATGTGAAGAACATGCAAGATTGTTGCATAGGTACACACATGGCAGTGTGATTTGCTGCCTTCCTCCCCATCACCTATACCTGGCATTTATCCCCATGCTGTCTCTCCCCAACTCCCCACCCACTGCTGTCCCTCCCCTATTTCCCCCTGATCAACGCCAGTGTGTGATGTTCCCCTCCCTGTGTCCATGTGTTCTCATTGTTCAACAGCCACCTACGAGTGAGAACATGTGGTGTTTGATTTTCTGTTCTTGTGTCAGTTTGCTGAGAATGATGGTTTCCAGGTTCATCCATGTCCCTACAAAGAACACGAACTCATCGTTTCTTATGACTGCATAGTATTCCATGGTGTATATGTGCCACATTTTCCCTGTCCAGTCTATCATCAATGGGCATTTGGGTTGGTTCCAGGTCTTTGCTATTGCAAACAATGCTGCAATGAACATTTGTGTGCATGTGTCCTTATAGCAGAACTATTTATAATCCTTTGGATATATACCCAGTAATGGGATTGCTGGGTCAAATGGAATTTCTATTTCTAGGTCCTTGAGGAATCACCACACTGTCTTCCACAATGGTTGAACTAGAACAAAGCAGGAGGCAACACACTACCAGACTTCAAACTATACTACAAGGCTACAGTAATCAAAACAGCATGGTACTGGTACCAAAACAGAGATATAGACCAATGGAACAGAACAGAGGCCTCGGAGGCAACATCACACATCTACAACCATCTGATCTTTGACAAACTTGACAGAAACAAGCAATGGGGAAAGGATTCCCTGTTTAATAAATGGTGTTGGGAAAACTGGCTAGCCATGTGCAGAAAGCAGAAACTGGACCCCTTCCTGACACCTTACACTAAAATTAACTCCAGATGGATTAAAGACTTAAACATAAGACCTAACACCATAAAATCCCTAGAATAAAACCTAGGTAAAACCATTCTGGACATAGGTGTAGGCAAGGACTTCATGATCAAAACACCAAAAGCATTGGCAACAAAAGCCAAAATAGACAAATGGGACCTAATCAAACTCCAAAGTTTCTGCACAGCAAAAGAAACAGTCATTACAGTGAATTGGCAACCAACAGAATGGTAAAAAATTTTTGCAATCTACCCATCTGACAAAGGGCTAATATCCAGAATCTACAAAGAACTAAAACATATTTACAAGAAAAAAACACATAAGCCCATTCAAAAGTGGGTGAAGGATATGAACAGACACTTCACAAAAGCAGACATACATGAGGCCAACAAACATATGAAAAAATACTCATCATCACTGGTCATTAAAGAAATGCAAATCAAAACTACATTGAGATACCATCTCACGCCAGTTAGAATGGTGATCATTAAAAAATTGGGAGACAACAGACGCTGGAGTGGATGTGGAGAAATAGGAACACTTTTATCCTGGGATAATTTTTAAAAATATTTTATATATTTAAAATAAAATTGGAAGGCTGTGTACATGAATAACACAACTTTCATCAGAGGTGGTAACTTAAGCCAAGTCATCATCAGTACCCAAAATTTTGGCTAAGTCAAAATAGATGCTATCTCATTGTCAGGCTCAGCTAGGATAAATTAAACACAAAGAATGTTAAGAAGCCAAGTTATTGAAGGATGCTATGTCACATCTCTTCTTTTCTAAACATCTTTAAAACAGGCATGCTATATCCAGTTACGGGAGATGATTCAGTTCAATTCAACAGACAATGTTGGACGCCTACCACAGGATAGGCTCAAGGTGCCAGAGAATGAAAGTTGAATAGAAACTTCCCTCAATAGGCTTATAATTCTGGTTTAGGGCATCAGACTAACATAAGGGCAGGGAGATCTATTTAAATTATTAATTTTCAATTTGCCTACCTGCTTCAACTACTGTATACAACTATATGTACTGTTTCAGGAAGGTATATACAAATTATGGTAGTAAAGTTGCCTTTAAGGAGCTCAGGAATCTCAATTATAAAGGAGAAATAAATATAGAGAAATATGACAAGACAATACTCTATGAATACTGAAAACACCTTCTTTAGTTCAGCTGAAGGTATGATCAAGGTGGTCTCCAAACTTGTCAAGGCAGATTTCAGGGAAAGCATGAGAATGAAGGAAAGGTTGAATTCAGGAAGACTAGCAGGCAGGATTCTAGGAGGTTAGGGTGAGTGGGAAAAAAAATCACAGCAAAGAAATCTATGCAATTTTCTGAAAATTAAAGTATGACAGGAAAAGTAAAGAAACAATTGCTTAGTTAAACAAATGCTTCAGTTAAAGAGGACAAAAGTCTTCAACGATAAGGCCAGAAACATTTATGGTAATGGTAAGATAAATTAAATAACTGGAGTGAGGGTGGAAAAACAAGCTATGAATCAATGTTGTAGCCTTTTGATGGAAGTTGCCAATTCATAGAAGCAGGCTGTTTAGAGCTATGATGTTTGACCTCATTCTCATTGAGTGTTGATGCCGAAAAGAAGAGAGTTACACTGTGAAATGCACCCAACCCATGATACTATACATACATGCCAAGAGGTGAAAATTCCAGTCCAGGGAACCCAACTGTAAATTCTTATTCTGTGGTGAAATATAAAATCTTTGCAAGTTTTGAAAAGAAAATTAGAGCATGCAATTAATTCACTACATACTCTAACTTGTCGCCCCAAGTAGATTAGTTATTTCTATCAACTTTAAGTACATTAGAGCTCTCAAGCAGCAAAACAATTCCTGTGTTATAAAAGTCATCATTAGTCATGTGTATCAAGCTCTAAAATGCCAAAAATGATTCTAAGACTCTCTTAAACTGTTGGAAGAACAGGAAGTCACAGAAGTGTAACTTACTTTATTGGTAACAGTAAAAAACAAAAACAAAAAACAGTGAGGGGGAAAAGACAGAATAAAGAGGTGAGCATGTAAATTATAACTGTATCTGTTTATTTTCTTTAGGGTTTAAAAGTATCTCCTAGGGTGATAACTGCAGCAGCATACAAACTGTTTTTGACATACGGCTGACAAATTACTCTGAAATAAGATTTGGGGTTTTAAGAATGGTTAGCTGAATGAGTCAGAGAAGGCACATGATTAGGGAAAACCCTTCAGCTTCAAAATATATTGATCTTATCATTGTTCCTATACAGATAATAATGCACAAAATAATGTGTTCAACTTACATTTAGAAGAGAAAATTTTCATTCTTTCTTTCCTAGTTGAGAATCTCTTAATTGTACTTAAAAGCTCGAGAAAGTGTTCTCCAACCCCAAGTGTTTCCTCTTTTAAAATATCTTTCTATAAATGAGGCTAATAGCTTCATTTTGTTTACGGTAATGGGATTAACTATTTATGGGCATAACAACAAATTAAATACCAATCTCCATTACCTGCCAGATGCAATAAGTGCTTTTGGCATCTTTTTTTTTTTTTTGATGTGGAGGATGTAACACAACATTATTTGAGGTGACAGTTACTGATCTCTGTTACAATATTACCAGTGCAAACCTATCCTGAAAGTAGCGGAGATAGGATAATGAGATGCAGCTATTGCAAATTCAAGGTGCTGAGGGATTGAGGAGCAAAGAAAGCCTTTGTAGTGGATCTTTCTGTCTGGTGGCAGCTGCTTATCAGAATATACTTTAGAAAGTCACCAGGCATGTCAATTATTTATTTGTTTCCCCAATATCGTCAGGTATTTTAAGAGTAAAAGGTCCCATAATGTCTACATACCAAATAGTTTACCAAAATAGTGAGCCATAAGTCAAAAATAGGCTGTTTCCTACAAGACTTTTTAAAGCAGTTTTCTTTTCAAATAACAATGGCAAAGATAAAATAATAGGAATTAAATTAGACTATTCTGATCATTTTTCTGCCTCATCATCTGAAAGTTTTTCTAGAAAGGTACTCTTCATCATGAATGAGTTGGGACAAGGTTTACACTGTGTCCTTCATTGTACCCAGAAGGCCAATTCACCATTTAGAGTCTTTGATCCTGTGAGTCAGCATTATGAACATACAGAAAAGAGTTTTTAATCCACATCTTATTTTTGCCAGCCATATAGATTCCTCTTTCTCTGAATCCTTTCTCTTCAGGGTATAGTCATCAATGCAAAGTAAAATCAGCTCAGAAGGAATTAATTGTCTCTTCTACCATCACCCTGCCCTTTTTTTCTCTTCTCTTTAGCCCTTCCTATCTTATTACCTTCTCCTTTCTTCATAATGTGCCACTATGAGGATTCATTTCATTTTGTCCATAAACTATGATATATTGGCACCTCTTTATGAGTGCTGATCTATTGAACTATCTTTACGTTGCTGGAGATAAGAGAACAAAGTCAAAATATTACCCAAACAAATAAAGTCTAATGTCAGCACTGAGCTCATAGCCTGTCTTAATTAGGATCATTTATATAAAGCAGGTAACTTACTGAAGACAACCTGTGTAACAATGTGTTCAGGACCTTAGTCCAATTTCTATTTTATCCTGGACACTGTTACAGGAACTTGGTGGTTCAAAGAGTAAAACTGAATTCAGGCACTTGTATTCCAACAAGAAATGCATGAGATTAAAAAGACTTTGGAAATACAATGTTAATTGCAAATCATCAAATCATACTACATACAGATTACTAAGCAAGTACAATAAGTTTTCCAGTTAATTAGAAGCATAAAATGGAAGTGTTATTTTGTATTTCATCATCAATCCTTCCCTATTAAAGAGATGATAAAAGTCAAAAATCCTAATTTGTTAGATCCGGAGATGATCCTAGGATCATTGGTTTTCAGCCACTTTAGAAACAAACCTACTCCCTGAGAAGGCCCCTTTCTAGAACCTCTAAAATCTACACAAGGACAATATAAAAACCACTCATTATAGTCCTTTCACTTCACTAAATAGAAAATGACTCTGAATTCCAGGAGATCATAAGCCTTGTCCAATAACAGACGTGTGGCTAGTTGAGGTAGAGGGCTCTCTTTCTCCTTTTACCTCCTCCCTTTCATCTTTGCGTTTTACATATTTAAACATTACAGGGAGATAGACTCCATTTGCCTAGGGGAATGTCTCTTTTCCTTCATACTGGTTTCATGCCCATGAGTTTTTTTTTTCTTGTTCTGTTTTATTTCACATCTATTCTCAAGGTCATTTTCCCGCTTTGGGTCTACTTGGCCCCTTTATCTCCACCCTTTGCCTCCCAGATACAGATCCCACCACTCAGGGCCACACATTAATTTTTTATACAACTCTGCTTGTCACTTCTGCTGAAGCTCACTTCACTTACTAAATGGTAAGAGTAGTTATTTCTCATGTTCACTTTTCCTAATGAGAAAAAAACTGACTTCTTGGGACGATATTACTATATAACTATCACTCCAGGAAAAAAGAATACTTGTTTTGACTTTTTTCTTTTTTTTCATCCCTCTCCTTCTCTACCATTTTTAAACATTTATCTCAGTTATTTAAAAAACACACATACAACATGACAATACTGCAATTGATGCAGTTTATATTTTTAAGTACTCCTAATCTCGGTATGATTGGCTGTGTTTGGAATTAGTGGGCCATCGCAACTACCTGATTACCCAGACACTTCATGGGCTCACTCATCATCATAACTGCAAAAAATTGCCCAAGGTTTCTTGCCTATGATTGAATAAGTCTGACCTGCTTGTGTGGATACTAATTCCCTATCAGCCAGAGGTGAGACCAAAATAAGAGCTTTCACTACTACACTGTAAGATGAAACCTTCATTTAATAGTCCATTCTCACGCTGCTGATAAAGACATACCCGAGACCGGGTAATTTATAAAGGAAAGAGGTATAATTTACTCACAGTTCTGCAGGGCTAGGGAGATCTCAGGAAACCTACAATCATGGTGGAAAGGGAAGCAAACACATCCTTCTTCGAATGGTGGCAGCAAGAAGTACAGAGCGAAGTTGGGGAAAGCTTCACTCTGTACTTATCAGATCTCATGAGAACTTACTCACTATCACAAGAACAGTCTGGGAAAAACTAGCCCCATGATTCAATTATCTCCACCTGGTCCCTCCCATGACCTGTGGGGATTACGGGAACTACAATTCAAAATGAGATTTGGGTTGGGACCCAGCCAAACCATATCATTTCTTTACCTCCCTTTTAAAATAATCTTAATTGCATTCATAATTACACAGACCTGCTAGTCACATGGTTTGCAAACTGCATGTCTGCCTCTTTTTTTTTTTTAAGACCAGATGTGTTTGCTATTGACATTATGGTACCTCCTGTTTTGGGCAATGAATGCTCTGTGGCATAAGGGCTAGACCAAATTAGTAGGTGACATCATTGTTGATAACCCTGCACTGAAGAAAGTGAGAGTAGTGGTGTCTTCGAAGGTTTATAAAACAGCAAACCATGCTTTAAAAAATAAATTTAAAATAATCAGCTTTAGGAACAAAATGAAACCACAAACTCAATCTTTACTGTCAACTTCAATAAACACAAAAAATATAACCACCACTAATGGCAGTGACAGCTGCTACAAAAATTAAAAGTATTTACTAAGTCAAGAAGAAAATTCTCAATATGGAGAACTGTCAGTAGCACTATCTTCTGTTAATTTTTTGATGATCTTATTCAAGTGCATTAGCAAAAAGATAGTTTCATAGTCTAAGGGTTTTTCTTTTTTTAACCTTAATTAATAACTTAATTATGACTAAAACCTACATATTGGTTATACATAAGAGAGAAATTACAATATATATTTGCTCTGGGTGTTCACAGAACAAGCCATTCTCAGTCATTGTTAACACAAATTTACTAATACTTCGCAAAGTTTTTCATCACTAAACACGTATTTATTGAAAACCTATCATATAGTCTTCACTGTTACAAGTGCTGATGATACAGCAGTTAATAGAGCAGCAAAAAAGCCACCACAACTGGTCTTAAGCCCATTTAACCGACAAATGACAACTCATGTCAGTGAACACATTTCTGAAAGCCAATCAAACAACATAGCTGTTTGTCTCTTCCTGTTTTTCTGCATTTCCCTGTCTGTTCTTGAGAATAAGGTTCATGAGGCCAAAGATTGGCTCTGCCTTCCTCACCCCATCCCTCCACTATCTACTTCAGTTCTTGACCCATAGTTGGTATTCTAGTTTAGTGGCCTAATCACTTTCCTCAGAATAAACCAGTTAACAATGTTCACTCAAGCATACTGGCTTAACTTTCAATATTCCAGCGCTGTTGCACTTAGAAAGGAGCAAGGTTGCTAAACTCAAATTTAGACGTTTTGGGAAAGTAGGGAATCTATGAGTAGGTAATCCAGGCTTGCCAAATTTTATTCCCAATATCAGCTGTGTGTCTGATTCCAATGTCTTCTGAATCTAAAGAATTCTAAAAGGGTTCCTATTTTCTTACAATGGCTTTCCTTTCAGTGCTCCAGCAGCAGATAAGACATAATATATATATATATATATATATATATATATTTAGATGATTCATTTTTGAGAAGTGATTGCCTAATGTACCCTTGTCCATTTATATGTAACAATAACATTATGAAACTACTCTCCCATCTATCCATCAAGTTTCTATTATCTGAAGAGTAATTGTTATTTCATTGAGATATCACAGAGACAGTACCTGTTTTATATATTGTTGCTTCAGCAGTTTGAAATATGCATCCAAATTTGGCCTTTTATTTCAGAGGGGAAAAGAGATGGGGGAAGCGATCACCATTTATTAAAATGTCTCTTAGGGTCAGATCCTTTGCTGTATTTCCTATTTACATTATAAATTCATAATCAAATCTATTTATTCATTAATTCAATCAATTTATTCATTCATTCAACAAGTGTTTATGAAGCACTTGTGACGTGCCAAGTGTTCTAGCCACTGAAAATAAAACAGTGAATGAGATAGACCTGGGAGAAATGTACCTATCAGAATGATGCTTGTGAAGGTGGTGTCATTATCCTATTTTTCAGATAAAGAAATAAGGCTCAAACAGCTTAAATAACATGTCCAAATCATAAAGTTCACAGGTCTCAGAGCTAGAATTCAACCACGCAAGACATTATAATGATAAAACTAAACTTCTTTTTGCTACCAAACTCTTTCCACTTCCATTTAGTCATTTCTGCTGAAAGTACAATCCGCACACCAGCAGCAGCAGCAGCACCTGGGAGCTTGTGAGAAATGTACATCTTAGGCCTCTGTCTGCTAAACCTTCTGAATCAGAATCTACATGTTTAACAACCCTCAAGTGATTCATGTGTACATTAAAATTTGCACACATCTAGGCCAAGAAAGTCTTTAGTTAGATAAGTGAAAGAAAACAAAGAATTAAAATATTTTGTTAAAACTACACTAAGGGGGTTATGATTCTTTAGATAAAATATGTAGGCCAAGCCTTCCAGTTTAAAACCTAGCTTGGTAAATAGTTTATACACTTGCACCCAATGAACAGCATACACACCCCCACACACACCCCCCCACACACATCCAAAGCTACACTGAAACCCTCAGATCTCACACTAACTACATTGATTTTAATGTATCAGTTTGCTAAGAGTCTTCAGTATATGCCAGACATATGCCATTTGTATCCTACTTCAAGTAAATCCTCTCAATTAGAATGACCTCATATTCCCTTGATGCTGCCATGCTCACCTATCTGTTCTTCAAGATCCAAGTTAACTTCTACTTCCTCAGGCATTTACTCATCAAATTTTTGAAAGCCTCTTATGATTAAAAAAGTTAGCTCATAAGAGGCCTGGACTTTTGAAAGATGTCAGTCATTTGCAAAACTTTCTCTGCAGGAATTTGTTTCTACCCCCAGCCTATGACTTTCAATAACCTCTGTCCATCTCGCTCCTCAGAACCTGACCTAATCGGACACTGGTTAATGGCCTTCCCCCTCTATTAGTCATAGGTTCTCAGCTTTAATTGTGACAGATGCCTTCTGAACTTATAGTGCCCGAGACTTGGATCTGTGTGGACTTTCCCCATCAATCTGTAATATTCTAGTACCTTTCTGTACCCACTTATAACTTCTTATGCAAAAATAACTTACCAACTAGTCAACCAAAAAGAAAATCCTTCTAAATGCTCTTTGAATCTTGGTCCTAAAATATGTCTCCCTTTATCTTCAATGTCTAAAGTCATCAATAAACTCTAAATCACCAAAGCTAATAACCACTTTTAGCATGTTATAGTATTTTACAGTATTATTTTTGCCACAAAATTCCTTCCTCAGACCCAAAGGGCTCTTTTTCAGAATTCATGAGTCACTCTTGGGGAAACCAGAAAACAAAGACTACAAAAATACTACCAAGTTCAAAAGCTACTCTTCAAAATGTACAAACCATTCATACAAATGAGTAGAAAAAGAGGAAGAAAGGAGGACTACAAAACAGGAAGGTATGAGAACCAGAAATCAGTATTCTCCCCTAAAGCAAGTACCATCCATATCATCCAGACATACTTATTTGATACCACCAAAGCCCATCAATCCCCAATAGGTTACCTGTTGATGTCCACTCGTCATGAAAGTTTGCTCCTCACCCCATCTGCCCAACCGGACATAGGCAATCCTTTATATAAGAAGGAAGATACCAACTGCTGAAGATAAGAGAGTGCTTGAACAGGTCGTAGCCTGATGAGAAAATGTCCCCACTTGATCAAGGTAGGACTGGATGAAGCCTGCTCAAGATTCCCCCTTCAAATCGGGACAATTTTGGAATTCAGAGCCAGTTTTATTTTCTCAGATTGGTTACTCTCAAATATAACTTTATTGGCTGCTTCTCCTTTTTAAAGTGTTCCCTCTTATTCATTGATCTTTCTTCCAAAGTCTTGGCAATTTCTGCTTCCCCTCATGGCCTGCTTATCTATTTCCAAAGCATCAACTCATGGTCTTCTAGTACCTGCTTGTCTCCTTCAAACCCTTCTCCTTTGCCACAAGGGCACTTTCTCCAAATTCGTTGGTTGTTGGCTTTTCATTCCAGTCTCTCTCCTCCTTTCCTTTTGTGTTTCCATAATGTACTTGATTGATTCGGAAGTGAAATTTGAACAGTTTAAGTTACAGATCAAAGGGACCTAGCAAGTAGATGGATAAACAAACATGAGTCCTACACTGAAAATCTTACACTTTAGGTACAGACCTCAATTGTACCAACCACATGTAAAATTCAAACAGGCTGAGCCTTCGATGGTAAGATAGATTGGAAAATTGAAGTAATTAACTGAGCAATTTAGTAAAATAAATAAATTCTAGCAATTGAGAGAAAAAAGGCATTAAAAAGAAAAAGACTAAAGGCATCCAGGTTGCCAGTCTACATTGATCAAATTGATGAGAAAATTGCTCAATTCTCTATTTCACATTTCCTGATAAACACAGTGAAAAATGTCCAGATGACTGAACAGTTTCATAAAAATGACTAAAGTATATACATTATATTCAGGCCTGAATACAATCTACATTTGTGCAAATGTCTCACATGTGGTATCCTGGAGAGATGAGTCTGCATTTGCATAATGACCTCTGCCAGCAGTGGCCTGTAGGTAGCACTCCAAGAGTGAAAAGATAAACGTTATACGTTTTTCAGCAGCTGAAAGCTGGGTTAGGCTGTCCTTGGAGATTTTCTATGTGTAGTACAGAGTACAGAGTTTTCTTAAAGTCTGCTTCATATCCCTTTAAGGCAATATTCCTACATTTTCTCAAATCAAAACAGATATTTGGGGACTATCTAGATCACCAATTCAAAAAATTTTTCCATAAAGGGCCAGGCAGTGAATAATTTAGGCTTTGTGGGCCACACAATGCCTGTCACAACTGCTACT
The DNA here is from genome assembly GCA_004027715.1 of Plecturocebus donacophilus. Classification (NCBI taxonomy): domain Eukaryota; kingdom Metazoa; phylum Chordata; class Mammalia; order Primates; family Pitheciidae; genus Plecturocebus; species Plecturocebus donacophilus. Next base: position 66,010 of record PVKP010001379.1, on the reverse strand, counting down.
CAACTTTGCTATCAGAGCAGGAAAGTAGCTATAGACATTATACAGATGAAAGGCTTGTCTGTGTCCCTATTTTTAAAAATGGGTGAAAGGCCAAATTTGCCAGGCATTGTCCTGTGTTTGCTAAATAGGTGTACCTGTGGGCCATAGTTTGCTGACTCCTGATTCGGACTCTAGAGTGTAAATATCTTCCCTTCATTAAGTTAGAAAAACAATTAGTCATCATCTTAACACCACGTTTGTTGTTATGATCATCACAACTATCACTCCCATTTTATACATAAAAACAGATAAATTTTCATAATTGGTAAGTGTTTGGGCTGGACCAGAAAGTCCAGTTTTCTTTCCAATAAAGTACAGTGCAACATCAAAAAGAAAGCATTCTAAGAGTAGTTCAATACTGTATCAAAAAGAGCAACACTGAATTTAAAGGCATAAAATTAAAGGAGTACAAATTAAATGTGTACAACAGTAACAGGAGTTCATTGGTAAAAAAAAGAAATATATCTGTCAATAGATACTCCGACATGTCTGCCATGAAGCACATTTATTTATCTCTTATCTAAGCTCCTTTATTGTCTGTACCTTATTGGACTTGGCAATTTTGTTTTAATTCATAGATAAAAGCATCAGAGTAATAGACACAGGGCACCAGTGACACAAAGGGTTAGCTTTTCAGAACACCTATTTCCCACATTTAGAAGTGGATTTTATATGTGAATACACTTGAGCACACACCAGATAAAGATAATTCAGAGCACTTGATAGAAGCAGGTAAACTCTTTAGAATCATTTCAGTGATGTTATTTTCCTGTCAGAGCACATATATTTGAGTATATTCACTGGTTAAAAAAAGTTTAAAAATTCAAGAGAATATTTTTATTTGACTGGTTTTTATATACATTGTTTTCAATAAAATACAATTTGTATCTTAAGACAAGATATATACGTACTAAAATAGAAACATTTTTTTCCTGTTCCAAACATTTTCATTAGTTACTACTCTCTCAGAGTTTTTCATTAGTTACTGCTAATTATTCTAGTAACACTTGAATTTAGCAAAAAAAAAAAATAATAATTTTGAAATTAGTCTATTCAAAATGAGTGGATTGGCAAAAAGCAAACATACTTCTTGAATTTTTAAGCCACTCTAAATTTATTAATATTCAAATACAAATAGTATTTTCAAATAACAAAGATATTGTTTATATCATTCCCTTTTCTTTGGGAAAATAATCCAAATATCCAAAATATTTGGATAGATAATGCTGATTCACCATAACCTGACTTCTGCTCCTTAGGCATACAGAAGTTTCCACTTCTTAGCCACCTGGTAGTCAGTCGAGGCCATGTGATCAGTTCTAGCCAATGACATGTGACCAGAAGTAAGATACAGCACTTCTGGGCTAAGGCAGTGAAATCTCTATGTGGCCCTCCAGTTTCTCTCTTGCCCAGTTTTGGCAAACGTGGAGGAGGTTGTGTTGAGATGGCAGAGTCACACACTGAAGCTGCATGAATTACTGAATTACCAAACACAAGAAAGCTTCTTTGGAAAGTCTCCTGGACCCTTACCTAGGGCCAGCATCATGGGCGTGTAACCTATGTGTTCACTCAGGACCCAGCACTGGGATGGGCTCTGTGCTTGGCTTGATGTTCTGCTGCCACTGTCGTGACAATTTTTAGAAAAGGGGCCCAATATTTTCATTTTGCCACCAGGTCCCACAAATCTGTACCCAGTGCCCCCCAGAGCACAGACTTGGCAGGAGTATTGTGTGAATGTGTTAACCACTGAAATTTTGAAGCTGCTTGCCTATGAAACATATACTATCTTATCCTATCCTAATACAATCCTGAAACCTTTCCAGATTCAGCAAGTGTAGCCCTGCTCCAAGATGCTTCCCTGAATACTCCTCCTTCCTCTTGAGATGGGTGCCTTCACTAGGTGTTCCCATAGAAGTATTATCTACTACAGCATAACACACAATTTATTCTAGCTATTTGCTAACCTGTCTGCCTAAGGGGGATACTATGGGATCACTCCCTCCATATGCATTCCAACCCATATGATGTAACTTCCTATATAACAGAAACTGGAAAGCCAACAATTATACTCCCCAGACTTTTTTGCAGTTAAGATCCTGTGTTTTGCTAAGTAGGTATACCTGTAAGAGGTTTGAGATGGGAAAAGAAGGCAACACAAGGTCACAGATTCATGTTAGGACATTAGCTCTTCTTGCAAGTGTGGTGTTAAAGGAATTTCTTCTTTTGTGGTAGCTCTGGCAGAGGGTTTGGCCCAAAACTGTAAAGCAGCAGCAGTGGGAATCCCCGTGGAGAGGTGGTTTGGCGTTTCTCTTGGCTGCTCTTGTATCTGGCTATATGGCATTTAAAGCTCGTTTCCAGGCCAGGTGCAGTGGCTCACACCTGTGATCCCAATACTTTGGGAGGCTGAGGTGGAAGGATCACTTGACCCCAGGACCTACAAGCTGCAGTGAGCTATGATTGCACCACTGAACTCCAGCCTAAAGGACAGAGAGAGACTCCTGTCTTTTAAAACAAAAACAAAATAAACCAAAAAACTGATTTCCTGGGCCTTCCAAAGACTTTTCTAACTACCCAATGCCCTCAAAACAAGTTTTTTTTTTCTTTTTTGGCTCAAAATGGACTCTGTTGTCTGCAAAAATAACAAAAACCTATGTTCTTTTCTCCCCCCACCCCCTAAAGTGAAAGGTCTTTGATGGCAGGGACTGAATCTTATTTTCAAAATCACCTTTTCCTCCCACTACCCAGCCACCTAAGACAAGCTTACTGTTTTGGTACATAATAATGGCTCAATAGATATTTTAAGAAGAAAAGTGGGCAGGAAGGCAGGCAGGCTGGAAGGAAAGAAAAAAGGTGTGATGATTAATCTTATGTGTCAACTTGACTGGGCTAATGGATGTCAACATAGCAGGTAAGCATTATTTCTGGATCTGTCTGTGAGGGTGTTTCTGGAAGAGATTAGCATTTGAATAGGTAGACTGTGTAAGGGAGATTACTCTCACCAGTTTGAACAGGCATCATTGAGGGTCTAAATAGAACAAAAAAATTCCCTTTGAATGTAAATCAGTTCAACCATTGTGGAAGACAGTGTGGTGATTCCTCAAGGACCTAGCACCAGAAGTACCAATTCACCCAGAGAAATGTAAGTCATTCTACTAGAAAGACACATGCACATTGTTTATTGCAGCACTATTTACAATGGCAAAGTCATGAAACCAATCTAAACGCCCATCAATGACAGACTGAATAAAGAAGATGTGGTACATATACACCACAGAATACTATGCAGCCATAAAAGGGAATGAGCTTATGTCCTTTGCAGGGACACGGATAAAGTCTGAAGCCATCATCCTCAGCAAAGTAACACAGCAACAGAAAACCGAACACCTCATGTTCTCAGTGATAAGTGGGAGTTGAACAAGAAAACACATGGACACAGGGTTGGGAACATTACATACCAGGACCTGTTGGGGGATGGGAGGTGAGGGGAGGGAAGAGGACAGGTCAATTGGTGCAGCAAACCACCATGGCACATGTATACCTATGTAACAAACCTTCATGTTCTGCACATGTATCCTGGAACATAAAGTAAAATTTAAAAATAAAAATTATCTGCTTGGGCAGAGAATTTCTCCTTCTTCTCCTTGCCGTCAGACATCAGCATTCCTGGTTCTCAGATCTTCAGACTTGGACTGGGACCTACACTATTGGCTCCCCTGGTTCTCAGGCCTTAGAGTTCGTATTGAAACTATACCCCTAGCTTTCCTGGGCCTCTACTTTTAGATGGCTGATTATAGGATTTCTCAGCCTCCCTAATTGCATAAGCCAGTCTCTCATAATAACTCTCTTTCTATATATCTCCAAGTAAATTCTATTGGTTCTGCTTCTCTGGAGAAACCTAATACAGAAAGGAATCATTCTTTCAATTCATAGAATTAGAATACAAGCCTGTTAATATATGAACCTCATATTTTAAATAAATTATAAATGTAATACATTACTCAAATACATAGGACTTTAGTGTTGCAGCTACAAAAAATTGAATACCCTAAAAGACCTGATGGATTTTTCCATATGCTACAGTATAAAGGTAAACATGTACATTTGCTGTGTTTGAGTGTCTATAAACAATCTATTTTAAGATATCCATTGCTGTCAATATACTCCCCAGATAATAAAATGCTTTAAAAAAATATAAATTATACAAATGTAAAAAATCCTATGCTTTTCCATAATTTGCAAGGCAGATTTTCATCAGGCACAGATGTATTACATTACACACAGTGGAGTAACCTGCAGTTCTAGTTAGGGAAGGAAAAATTGTCAAATTGATTCCAATTTAAACCTATCTCTTCACCCAGGGTTCCTCAGAATTTTTTCCACAGTCCTCATGGTAGCTTCTTGGGTGGTAGCAATGCCTTGAGCCATCCTAAACTTAAGAAAAATATTTAAGTCAACAAATTCAGCAAATGAGTTTTAAAAACTGGTGTTGCTCGGGCAAAGGCGCTCTTTGCTTCTCCATATGTTCTTTTCAGTGTGAAATGTAGTACTACTTTATATAGCAACAACTTCTTATTTGTAATTGTACAGTCACTGGAAACTAGGTCAAGACACACTACAGCTTTCCTATTTCCAAATACTAGATGCCATGTGTGGCATGCATGAAAGTTGAGACTTATCGGGGTTGAAGTACAGGAAAGAAGGGAAAAACAACAAGCAGAGGATAAAAAGAAATGCAGTACATTTCCTTCTATGCCCCTTCATAAATCTTCATCTTCTTTCCAACAGGATCTAGGAAAATCACAGTTTCACTCTGGGACAGGGATGCTCATTACTGAAGTTCAAAACCTATGAAAAATTACAGTGAAAAAATCATTCACAACTGATTTATGGTTAAATTGAAAGAAGTGGAAGTGGTGGACCAATCACCTGCTTTTCAAATATCTTTCAATCTCAAACCCACTCTAAAAGCTTGGCTCCAATCTGCTTCTATAATTAGAGTACCAAAACAAGAGGCATTAATACCTCCAACAGATCATTAATCATTCCAGCTACTTCATGATGGAGGCCACAGCCATGGACTGGAGGCAGGGTTGAGCAAATAAAATAGTCATTGATCTCTATTTGTAGACTAAAGCAAGACAATGTGTTTGCTGGTGTCTGTCACACTGGGATTGCGACATAGACCATCAATAACAAACTTATTCCACTTTAACGGCTTGAAACAGTGATAAAAACTATGAGTGTTTCCCAGTAATAAGCAAAGTAAGATCCACTTTAGGTGCCTGCACTCGGCTACTACTTAGTCCTTACTAGGTGATTAAACAGCAACTATTCATTGTCTCCTACGACTCCAACATCGAGGCAAAAAGTCATATGTATGTACTGAATGACTCCACAGCCTGCCTACTGGACTCTCGACAATCCTGCATGAATCAACATCTTCTGGGGAGCAGTAAAACTTCATTAATATGAAGTCTTTGGGGGTAAACTTTTGAAACAATGGGAAAAATTAGTAATTACAGATTCATTTTCCTTAAATAAGTGACGTTGCTTTTTTTTTTTTTATGGTCTGTTGGAAATATCCCAAGATTAGGAGCCAACAGATGTGGAATCAACCCCAGGTCACCTAATTTGAACAGAAAAGTAAACCTCTGAGCAGCCTATTTCCCTTACCTCTTCAATGCTTATCATAACACTTGTCCATCCTTCTGTATAGGATGACTTCGAAGATGATAGGATTAAAACTTAAAAAGGTCTTTAGCTAAGTTGAGAGCACTATTGAAAAGTAAACTTCACTAAGACAAGAGAAATCACCACATTGGAGTATTTTAAAGATCTGGGTTAATGAACATATAAAAATGACTTCTTTTAGTATATTACTAGTTTATCTACAAATGGATGCTTAGATATCACTTGAATATTATAACAATCATTTCCAATTTGACACATTTGCCCAATGTATTATGTACTCGCTATATACATAGGATCAGCACTTCCCTTTGCTAAAATAGCCCACTGTTATCCCCATAGCAAGGTGACCATTTGCATTTTCCATTGATAAATCCTGCTCAAGAAATATATGGTCCCCTGAATATACTAACCATATGAACCCTCAAATTCTTGTCCCACTCTCTACATGTAGTAGAACAGACTGGGTGAAAACTTCTTTTTTAATCTTTTGTTATCTACCTTGTGACTAGTAAGGGTAGAACAGAGCTACTCATATAAAGTCTGCTTCTGGTTCTGATATTCTAGGAGCCTACATGGTACTAATACTGTTATTAACCTAAAAAAGTTCTAGAACACCTTTAAATATTTTCTAAATACCCTAGAGCAATGCTGTCCAATAAAACTTTCTGCAGTGAAGGAAATGTTCTTTAATCTGCACTATCCCTTATGGTAGCAACTAGCCACATGTGACTGCTGAGTACCTGAATAAGGTGTAAAGAAGGAGTTTAATTTTTTCAATTAAAAAAATTGAATAATATTATTATTGAATAATAATAATTTAAACAGTTGAAGTAATTTAAATTTCAATACATGGCTAATGGCCATTGTATTAGTACTGTAGCTTAGTCTTTTCCTAGCCCAATTCTACTTTTGTCATTTTCTTTATAAGACCTTAAAAGTTACTTGCTCTGTAGGAGCTTCAACTGCAACACAGTGGTAATAGTAACCATTGTGCATGGTTTTGTGAGAATGAAAGACAATTCATTAATTGCCCAGAGCAGGCATTCACGCAGTTATTACCCAACATTCTCTCCTTACCTAATCCTTATACCACCTTTGAACATCACTTTCTCCAGAAATCCTTAACTGGTCTTAAAATTTGGCCTAAAGTCCTTTCTTAATACATCGTAATGCATTTTTATTTCCCTCATTTAATGATCTGCATTTTCTCACTAAACCTTGGGCTTCCTATTTATCTTGATATTTCAAGCACTAATGCCCAGAATGAAGCAACTCAAAAAAATTCTTTGAAGCCGTTTTTAGAAACATCCAGTGTATCTCAATATTCTACACATTGTAGGTTCTTCCTTCAGTGATTATAGATATGATATGTAAGAAATAACTAGTCTAGGAAGCATTACCCACATTCTTGTCACAGAGAAACTAAATCTGGGTACTTGTGAAAGTCAAGCGACTCAATAAAAACAGATTCATGGTAGAATCATCCCAAGTGGATCTGTTACGCTTAAGATGGAAAGGAGGAGCTAAGTAAGTCTAAGAACACTAAACTCGATTCTCCTATCACTTTTCAAAGAGCAGCAGGCACTGAAATCTTCAAACCTTCACTGATCAAATACAGAAGTCACCAGATCCCCATATCCAATCACTTTGATACCTGGATGAACTATAGTGTTGACAGTAGCAACACAGTGACTGTATGCTGGGAGTCCTGTTATGTCCGTTAAAACCCACACTGACTAAGCATCCATTTAGAACATGGTACTCTTCTGGTTCAGACAGAAAACAAGCCACAAGGCTAAACATTTCTGTGGCTACGTGCCAGTTATAACCATAGAGGCTGAATCAGATTTCTGGTTTTTTTTTTTTCTTCAGAAAGACATTTAAATTTGGAAAACAGCAAAAATTTTGCCCAGTGTTTAAAGAAACAATGGCCATTCTAAAATGCCCTAGTATAGAACTACACACATGATTTCATAGAATAGAATAACTATTATTATTATTTCATCTTCATGAGACTCAGTTTCCACATCTGCAAAATGGCAGTAATAGTATGCACTATACAAGTTTGTAGTAAGGATGGAAGATAATGCATTAAGTGTCTGAAAGAGCTACTAAGGCTATTTTTATTCCATATTCTACACCTATCTAATTCTCACATCACTTCTTCCACAAATCCTAGCCTTGTCTCAAAATTTGGGAAAGGACCCTTTCTATAAGGACCCAAGGCATGTGCATTTTCTCTATTTAAATATCTTTTCCCTTCCATTAGACCTTTGCCACAATGTTTATTATTGTATCTCTAGAATCAATGCTAAGAACACAAAAGGAAATCACCATTTACTGAAAGAATGAATCAATGAGTGAATCAATGACGGAATGAATGCTTATACACTAACCGTCAACAGAACACACTGTGGGAATAATTTGCTTCTACTAGTTAGGGTCCATACACTTTTCCCTTTTCGAGCAGTCATTATCTGGCTGGCAGGCAGAATAATGGGTTCCCAAAGCCGTACACATCTTACTCCCCAGAACCTGTGAGTATGTTCGGCTACATGACAGATGGAATTAAGGTTGTTAAAACAGAAGGATTAACTTGGATCATCCAGATGAGCCCAATATCACATTCCTTAAAAAGGGGAAAGGAGGGAAAAAGAGTTGAGTCAAAGGTCATAGTGATGAGATAAAAGTAGAGTTTGACCTGCTGTTGCTGACTTTGCAAAGGAAGGAGGCCATGAACCAAGGACCATGTGCAGCCTCTTCAGAGTCTAGGAAAGGCAAAGGGACATATCATCTTCTAGAGCAAGGGTGTTCAGTCTTCTGGCTTCCCGGGGCTGCACTGGAAGAAGAAGAACTGTCTTGGACCAACACATAAAATACACTAACACTAATGATAGCTAATGAGCTAAAAAAAAAAAAAAAAAAAAACCTCATAATATTTTTAGAAAGTTTACAGATTTGCATTGGGCCACACTCAGAGCCGTCCTGGGCTGCATGCAGCCTGTGGGTTGGACAAGCTTGCCCTGGAGCCTTCTGAAAAGTATGCAGCCTTGCTCACACCTTGACTATAGCCCAGATGAGACTTGTGTCAGGCGCATAACCTACAACACTGTGAGATAATAAATGTGTGTTATTTTAAGCTACTAAATTTGTGGTAATTTGTTTCAGTAGCGACAGAACATGATACACTTGGGTAGTTTCAAAAGTATATTAATGCTTGGTCCCCCTCACAGAGATTCAGATTCAGTTAATATGGGGTACTGCCAAGGTATCAGGATTTTTAAAACTGCTGCAGGTAAGTCCACTGTGAAGCAAAGCTTAAGAATCATTCAATCATTTAACTATATTGAGATATTTAATATTACTCAAACATAGACATACAAATCTTCTCAGAAAAAAAAAATCAACCAAGTACCATGCTTAGCTTTAGAGAAAAAGTGGGTCAAGCAAACTTAATATTTTCCTCTTTAATAGGAATGTGTGATGAAATGTGATCTTGAGCAGTATTTCACTCAGCCATTACAACAACCCTTAAAGTCAGTGGGGAAGATACCATAATCCACCTAATACAGGAAATAAAAATGTGGTTAGGTGCAGAGAAAAACAGCGGATTCCCCAAATCTTGCAGTCACTGAGTGAAGGAGGCCATACTGAGACCACTTGGTGGCCGGAATCTTAAAAATGAGAGTCCCCCGGGACCCTGGGAATGAGGAATTGTTCCCGTGGAACCTACTCGTGGTTGAGCAACCAAACTAGGAAACAAATATTGTGAATCTAAGTCATTAAAACTGTTTTCACATTCTGGACTTTGTCATTGTGTCTCTCTTACCATTGGTTCCGTTTACTGATGTATTTCAGAATCAGCGCAGGAGTAATCTAGTCTAATCACCTGGATTAGGTGTTAGCCAACGACAGGCCACAGGCCAAATGTGACCCTCCTCTCTTTTTGAAGATAAAGTTTCATTAGAATACCACCATGCTTTATTTACATATTGTCTACAGCTGCTTCCAAGCTACAAAAGTAGAGTTGAGGAGTTGTGACATAGGCCCTATGGACTACAGGGCTGAAAATATTCATATGGTGTAGCCCTTTACAGAAAGTTTGACCACCCTTGACCCCCATCAAGTATGGAAACTCTACCTTCCCCAATGGCACCACTGATACTCTTCAGGATTTTAAGCTCATGAGGAAAATTTAAAGAGCCTAATAAAAGCATCCAACAATAACAGCTTATGGATATAGACAGAAACACCTAAGACTGATCTTTTAATAATAATTTTAATATAAGCAGAACTTTAGTTCAGAGAAACTCAATATACTTTGAACATTATCTTGTTTCTTTCTGACAACTTTTATTAGAAAACAAAATGGGGGATAACCAATGCATTAAAGACATCATTTAAATCATTTAAGATACTATCAGTTCCTTTGTGCCTTTTCCCACTGCCAGTATTTAGAGAATTAATTGCTCATTTGTACACAGTACTGTACAATACAATTTTAAAAGACATAGTATTTGCCTTCTGGGACCTTACACAATCAAAAACAGGCAAGGATGGCAGAGAAAAAATGCTCCTTAGGGGATACACTAAACAAATCCATAAAAAAAAAACAAGCATTAATGTGATATATTCACAAAAGGCGATTCCTGATTTAAAAGGAAGGCAAATAAAAAAAGCATTTGTGTTTATCTAGCAGGTTGCTACAACAAAAAAGTTAGAATTAATTTTTTTTTAAAGGCATTCATGAAAGTAGTCCAACTTCCTTAAGGAACTCTTAATTATTTAATGTAAGGTTTCTAGGAGATGAAGTTATAGAAGTGATTAAGGTGACCTGAGAAACAATTCTAGGCATACGGCTTAATTATTTTTAAAGGGCCATATAAGCTGTGAACACTGGTATAGAAATTTACCCCAGAAGACTAGAAAAAGCCAAAATATTCTTATATCTAACATTGAAAGGGAAGACAAAGCTCTATATTTGTAGTGACAAAAATGGAGCATGAGCACCCTCAGTCTCTTAACCCACTCCCATAGCCGGTATCATGTGATATTGTCATTTGTAATAGGATTTTTATATATTTGGTCTTCATTATGTTTCCTAACATACAGGCCCTAAAATCCTTGTAATCTCTGGAGTCATATGAGTCTCTTCTGTATGCTAATGAGATGCCTGGTGGCTGGGGGTCCGTAGGTGGCTTCAGGATGGGTGCTGGTTCCAAGAAAGACAAAGGCACGATTAGAGGGTTGAGACTTTCAGCCCTACTCCTTAATCTACAGGGAGGAGAAGGGGGCTGAAGGTTGAGTTGATCACTAACAGCCAACGATTTGACCAATCATGCCTACATAGTGAAGCCTCCAAAGAACAGGGCTCAGAGAGCTTCCAGATGGCTGAACACGTGGAGGTTTCTGGAGGCTAGCATGTCCAGGGAGGGCATGGAAGCTCTTTGCTCCTTTTCCCAGACCTTGTCCTATGCATCTCCTAATCTGTAACATTTGTAATATTGTTTATAACGAATGAGTTAACAAAAGTAAAGTATTTGTCTTGGTTCTGTGAGCCACTCTAGCAAATTAATTGAACTTGAGAAGTGCAGTTGGTCAGAAATATAGGTAACAAATTATTACTTGTGACTGGCATCTGAAGAGAGGGAAAGTCTGGTGGGGCTCAGTCCTCAACCTGTGTGATGTGACACTCTCTCCGGGTAGATACTGTCAGAATTGAATTGAATTAGAGGACACCCAGGTGGTGTCTGCTGGAGAAACTGCTACAGAATTGCTTGACCGGTGTGTGGGAGGAAAAACTCCCACACATCTGGGGTTACAAAAGTGTTCTCTGTTGTAAGAGTATGCAAGTCCTATATATGCTTATACACCATTAACTGATCACCTCATTCTTTCCTGTTTAGCATAGACACAGCCTTATAAATCTGTTCATCATAAAATTGAGTACATTCAACATCAAATGTTCAGAAGTGGCCATTAAAAAAAAAAAAAAAAAGATACCACCTCCACTTTAAGTCTTTCTTCATTGGACAATGAGAAATGAATAACTGGTTTCCCTAATTCACCCCTCAACTCCTGCTGCAACTAGCTCCCAAGGCAAAAAAAGGTTATCATTTTATGATTTTCATATATTTCAACTCAAAAGGAGCAACATTGGAACTGCGGAGTCTCTACAGGAAAAGACAAGTGCAAATCAGGGTGAAACTTAAGAGATGTAAGAGAAAGGAAATGGATGCCAAAGAATTGAAGAGAAGCAATTCAAATTTACTGAGTATATAGTGCCCAGATCCCCTTCAGGACAGAGGCACTCAATCCTGCAGCTATCAAAAGTGTTGCCTACTCACACCTATAATCCCAGCCAAGGCAGGTGGATCACAAGGTCAGGAGTTCAAGACCAGCCTGGCCAAGATGGTGAAACCCCGTCTCTACTAAAACTACAAAAATTAGCCAGGCGTGGTGGTGGGCACCCACCTGTAATCCAGCTACTCAGGAGGCTGAGGCAGAGGTTGTGATGAGCCAAGATGCTGCCACTGCACTCCTGCCTGGGAGACAGAGCAAGATTCCATCTCAAAAAAAAAAAAGGAGAAAAGTGCTGCTTGCTGACAGCTCATTGCTGCAGCCCTCTCCAGGAACTGCCCTTGGTCAAAGGGAGCTACACACTCAACCATCCACCCTGGGTACCCCCCATTCAATGACTGGCTGATGTAGTAACAAAGGCTGGGCCCAGTTGGGATAATTCTATAGGATCAGCCCAACTGGAGTCTTCCCTTGGGTTTTGCTGAAGCCTCATCTGCAATTGCACTGCAATTCAACTTTCCCCTCTGCCCAATCCTGCAACCCTCACTTCATTATAGATATTGTTCCAGAGACCACTGCCCCACAGAAATCTACATATAAATCTCTGCTTCAGAGTCTGTTTCCAGGGCAACCAATTTAACACAGAGCACCATCTGATTGGTAGATATAGTTAGGTACTTTATCATACTTTGTCTTATTTAGACCTCACAAAGATCTAATAAGATCATTATTACAATGACCATTTGAAAGACAGTCGAGGCTCAGAAAAGTTAAGTCATGTGCTTAACATAAATGCTGGAGCTAGTATTAAATCCAGGTAGGTGCTATGCTGTTTGGATCAAGGATGTACTGGCAGGGCCTTGACGAGAAGTCAGAATATTTAGATGAGCCTAGAATGATCAAAATTTAAAAGATCAGAAGAGACACCAGAGGCCAAAGTCAAGAAAGGACAAAAAGTTTGAGCCATTAGTGCAAATAAATAGAAGTTCAAAATAAATACTCACTTTGGGACAGGAAATGACAGCCCTTGAATCTCAGTTATGTTTCTTACTGATGGATAATCTTATGCCTATGTTTGTATACAAGAAAAAAATGGCAACAATAATGATAGTAGCTGCTATTTACGGGAAAGCAACCTCAAACCAGGCACTATGCCTAATGTTTTACATTCTCTAAAAATAGCAGCCATTTTTAAAGCCTCAACTATGTTGCATGCAAGTACCATCAGCGCCATTTTGCAGGTGGGTACAAGTGATACTCAGAAAAGTTGAAGGGCTTACCCACGGTCACCCAGGTAATAAGTGCAAAAGTCAGTATTCAAGTCCAGGTTGTCCCAGTGTTCAATTCATGATGCTTCTACTACAACAGTTAGTCCTAAAGGAACTCTGTGAATCTAATATTGATAATAACAGTAGCTAACATATATTAAACACATTATGAATGAGATATTTTTTGTCTCTTAAATCTTTACAACATCCTTATGAGGTAGATACTATTACTATCTTCCTTTTGCAAAGGACTAAAAAGAGACATGGGAAGAGAGAAAGAAACTTGCCCAGTAAAGAGCAGAGCTAGAATTTGAACCCAGCCATCTGACTCCAATGTCCTTATGCTCTATCATTGTGTTAAACCACAAGAAGCTGGGGTAGAGAAACTGGCTTTACATATAGTTCTTTAAAACAAACAATGACTTAAAAATTGCAGTCAAGTTTGTGGCATGAAATCTCAGCAATATAAGATGGTGTGGGCTGGGTATGGTGGCTCATGCCTACAATCCCAGCGCTTTGGGAGGCCAAGGCAGGTGGACCACCTAAGGTCAGGAGTTCAAGACCAGTCTGGCCAACATGGTGATAACCCTTCTCTACTAAAAATACAAAAATTAGCCATGTGTGGTGACGTGCACCTGTAATCCCTGCAACTCGGGAGGCTGAGGCAGGGAGAATCGCTCAAACTCAGGAGGCGGAGGTTGCAGTGAGCACGCCACTGCACTCAAGCCTGGGTGACAGAGGGAGACTCCATCTGGGGGAGCGGGAGAGAAAGATGGTGGGATCCACCGTGATAAAGAAACTGGAATTAGCAAGGAATTGCTACTTGAACGTTGCCTGAAATAGCACTTTGAGTTGATTGGTGAACTGTTTTCTCCAATATAAAGATTCTGCTTGGGTGGTCCTCTCCCTCTGGCCTCAGCTTTTACTTCCTGAGACTAGAGCAGATAGAATGGAGGCAATATTCTACTAGAAGAACCTTTGCTGTGATGGTTAATAGTGTCAATCTGACTGGATTGAAAGATGCAAAGTATTGTTCCTGTGTGTCTGTGAGGGTGCGCCAAAGGAGATTAACATTGGAGTCAGAGGATTTAAAAAGGCAGACCCACCCTCAGTCTGGATGGGCGCCATCTAGCCAACTGCCAGTGTGGCTAGAATACAGCAGGTAGGAGAAGATGGAGCACAGACTTGCTGAGTCTTCCAGCTTTCATCTTTCTCCCACGCTCGATGCTTCCTGCCCTAGGAAATCAGACTCCAGGTTCTTCAGCTTTTGGACTCCTGGACTTACACCAGTGCTTTGCTGGGGGATCTTGGGCCTTTGGCCACAGACTGAAGGCTGCACCATCATCTCCCCTACTTCTGAGATTTTGAGACTCAGACTGGCTTCCTTGCTCCTCAGCTTGCAGACAGCCTATTGTGGGACTTCACCTTGTGATTGTGTGGGTCAATGCCCCTTGATAAACTCCCTTTCGTACATATATCTATCCTATTAGTTCTGTCCGTCTAGAGAACCCTGACTAATATATTTACCATTTTATATGTTTCTCAATTTGGCATTTTAGGTTCATTTTTCTTCCTTTTTGGAGTTCATTACTCCTAGATTTTTAAATAGTATCTCTGCATCTTCCTGCCTTACTCTGGAACATACCTGATCAATCACCAAACCCACGACCATCACCTGAACAAAACTGCTCGAAGAACTGCTGGTTCCCACTCCTCCCGTATGCTGATATCCATCTTCCCACCATCCCTTACTTATTACCTTTCAGCATCATCACTTCCCCTGGACTTTACAGTCAATATCTTAACCCATTCATTTTTGCCTATAAAGGCAACAGACAACACAGTTTTACTCAGATCTTCATTTGACCTCTGTTCACCAGTGAATGACTCCCATGACATTTTCCATGAATCTTTGGCACAAAGAAGTCCAGTGCCTCACTTAGTTCTTGCCAGCATGGCAAGGACATAAGTCTCCTAACTCCGATTCCATCATGCTCTACGTCAGGTTATTCTTCCACCTTTAGAGAATGGTGACAGCAAATATACGCCTGTCCTTATTCATGCCAATATATTTTCTAAATTGCAAATAGCTTTATCTGGTTCAGAAATGGCACTCCATAAGATCTCTCTGCTTGTGCACTCATGACATGAAGCTCTTATCAAATAATGTGGCAAAGAAGCATGAGTGACTTATAAGGCCAAGATATTGTGCCCCATTGCTTCTGAGTCTAGATATGAGAGATTGCCAGTTTCTCAGGTTCGGTTTTGAAAATGAAGTCACCAAGTGGTTAGAGGTACCTCTGAGTCCAGCTGCTTCTTGCTCAGTGCCTGCCTGATACTATCCTATAAGATCACATGTGGCTCCAGCTAGCTCAGCCCAGCTTCCTCAGAGAATTTGGTTTAGTCAAAGAATAGGTCTTAATGGAAACAGGCTGGTCCCATGGTCCCTGCTGACAGGATCAGCGGAGATCAATCCAGCATCAACTTCCAGAACCATAATGTTTCAGAGGAAACTGCCAAATAATAAGCTTCCTGTTGGGATTGAAAGAATGAATGAGAGACCACAAAATCCAAAAACTGGAGTGAAAAGGAAACTTCAATAGAAAGTTAATTTAACAAGACAAAATTTACAACTCCATCATCATGTCTGAGGTTAGCGACAAAGTCCTCGTTTAGCTACTGCTTTACTCTGAAAGCAACCATAAAATGGCCCTTCTGACAAATGAGAAAAGTAGAGATTCTTGAAAAAAATAAATGTTTTACCCTTCTGTTTATAAATGTTATTGTGCTTTCAGATGAAAATTATACAGAGAATATAAAGAAATTAGATAGCTACACGCTCTTCACACCCCTTACCTCCACCCCACATCCAGAAAAGTCCTCAAGCCTCCAGCAATCCCCTGGTGCAAAAGCACCCCAAGAAATGTGGGGGAGGGAAAGTAGCGTACTGGATCATTGAGCCCCCGAAGCTCTCTCCAGCTAGATATGGAATTGGGACAAAAGCAAAATCTGGGAACCAAATCAAACAGGTTCAACACCCTCTGCATTTTAAATTAACCAGGCTTTTTAAGTTTATATCAACAAAGTACATAAGACATGGGGATCTGCTGACTTCATGTAAAAAAAAAACAATGTGTTTTGCAGAATTTTTAAATCAGATTTTGAATCTAGAAGAATAAAAATAATCACTCATGGAAAAGACAATTAGAGAAGCTGAGAAGTTTTTCTGGCTTTCACCTCAATCCTTATAGGAATAAAAAAAAAAAGGAATATGTAGAATTCTTCTCTTATTTAAAATTTAGGAGAAGCTGAAGGAGCTAAAGTTGCTTATCCTTTACAAAATAGTGCTCCAGGGTAGGGCATGATAGATAACCCCATATAAATGTTGGAAAGTAAACAACGCTAAAAAAAGGACTACTTCTACTGCTCTAAAAACAAAAACAAAAAAAATAAGGACTGCTTCTACTACTCTAAAACAGGAAAACAGCTGAAGCAGACAAAAGATTCTCTGTGCAGAGGTACTTGTCTTCCTGCCCACCTCCACTAGAAAACAAACAAGGCTTTATAGCAGTAGGGTCAGGTGTGCAACTTACCACCTGGCAAGTTAGGAAACACTGCAGTGCCTCAAACCAACTTCACCTACTCTGATAAGGCTGGTGTTCAGCTGGTAGGCGATTGACTCAGATATCAAAATAAGAAAAAAAACAAAACAAAAACTCTCTAAACGAATTGGAATATGGTTGCTTTCCTGAATCCCTCCAGGTGTTCCTCACCCTGACTGCCCTGTGTCTGTCTCTTAGAACTTTCTGGGTCTCCTGGTGACTCAGCACCTACATATGAACAGCTGATACATCAGGTGGCCTCCAAATCCCTGCTTCAGGTTTAAGCCCAGGATGTTGAGTTTGCTCTCTATCCATGCCTTATCATTTGCTAAATATTAAAAACCACCTCTCTCTTCTTCTTGTGGTTCATAAGTAAGTGGATCATATGGAGAGTCACTCCTTCTCCGGGCATAATTACAAGCTCAGCATTTCTCAGATCAACCCAGTGGAGGTATGATTTTCAAAGCATCATTTTAGGCAGTGCCTTTTCTTTCCCTAGGGAATATAACACATAGTACCCCCAAGAATGCAGCAAGCCTGGTCTTTGACATCAGTGTGACCGGGGTGTGAAGCCCAGATCTTCCCCTAGTTTTGTGGCCATGATGCAGCCAAGTAATCTGAGCTTTGGTGTTACTAACTGCAGCACCGAGGTACAGCAAAGGATTCTGCAGGGCTTGGGAAGGATTAGAGATAACATGTATAAAATGCCAAGCGTAGTGCTAGGCATCTGGTGGGAGTTTAATAAAATGTTCTAATATTATTAACACACTGCAAAGGGCAGTAGATAGATTATCTGGAGCTAGTACTCATATCTAGCTCTGTACTCTAAGATATATGCCTTTCATCTTCCAGATTTCTTTGTCAATGGTACCCTTCTTTTATACAGCATCAGTCAGCATCCTGCTATGAGAGCCCACATGAGTAATTGCTTCTCTGTTGGAAAACCAGGTATAAACCAGGGACCAGCCTGTGCATCCACATCCCTTGCCTCCATGATGGGAAAATTCCAAAACCTCAAGACCCTGAGAGGGTAGTTACTGTGGACCATCTGTAACTAGGGTTGATATCCAGTTGATACTAGCTGTGGAAGTTCTAATACTAGGGCTCCACTGAATCAAGATCTTCTCTGAGAATTGATGACTACAAAACACTAAATTCTACCAAGATGCCCCTGCAGGAGTGGTTCCTGGTACTTGATGGGTTCTGTATGAGGCAAGCCTCATGACTTCAGATTCTTGGGTCTGCTGCAATATTTCCCTTAAAGTCAATGTTATAAAACTGCATTATAAGACCAGGACACGATAAGGTGTTAACTATATACACGTGTCTAGACAGGCTCAAGGCCAGCCCAATTTGTATTGAATTTTGAAATATCTTAAGCTATTTTAGAGTCAGGTTCCATGGCATGTATATAAAACAATGTAGTGATAGCAGCTACTGCCTATTGTGCCTGTTTCAGGGACCAGGCACTGGACTAAGTATTTTCTATTTCTCACTTACAACCACCTGCAACACAGACATTATCTCAGTTATACATATGGAGAAACTGAGGCCCAGAAAGGTTATTTTACCTTGCCCAGCATGACACGGCCAATAAGACTCAAAACCAAGATGCACTCAAAAGCCCACGCACTTTTCAGTGCTTGGTGTCTCCATTTATATTCAATTCCCACACTGAGATAGAAATCAAATCCATTTTATAAGCAAGAAAACTGAAGAAAAAGCCACACTTGTAAGTAGTGGAGACAGTATAAAAGCCCAGACATACTGTCTCTCTCCATCTAAGATATATACAAGGACGCAAACACTAAAAGCAGAAGATTAACCATTTATTTTATACAAAAAAGAAAAATTGAGGCAGCCTCATTTGGGGGTATACAAGCAGTAAAAGAAGAAGAGTAGGTAAGATTCAGAAAATACAGACCAAGCAACCTCTAATAGGTCTATCACTCTAATCTTCCCCAGAAACAGTCCCCAGGGAAACATCAGTCTATGGTTTCCCCAAAGTTTCTCACGTCTCTGCTATTCTTTTCATAAGAGCACAAATTCTCAGCTCGATAGTCTAGTTACAGGAAGATATTTGTCCCCGCTGGCCAGAGCCAAAGAATTTTAACTCATCTCCCCTTCTCTAGTCTTTTGGAACTTGAACCAAGATCTTACAATTTATTTCAATCAGGCAAACTTTATTCTTCCTTCATTTCTGATACGATCTGTTCAACTAGCTTCCAACAAAAGGCAATATGCCCCCATCTGACAGGAATAGTCAATATTTGGCCAGAGGTTGACATATGATTCAACTGGTCAAGGAATTGATGTTGAAAATAGCAAATACTTCCTGCTGCAGATATCCTAGGGAAATCTCTCATGGTCTTGAATTCAATGCCTTTATTTCAAGCAAGCAACATAACTGGTGCTGTTTGAGAATATTAAAATAAATAATGACATCTTTACAAATTCAGCAGACTCTCCCACCAAGGGTCTTGAACAAAACTGCCATGGAGGCATCCTACACATGGCGAAAGGTAATAAAATCACTGTACTTGCCAGCAAAATAAATCAGTGTGCAGTGCTACAAAGGTGGTTATGGGGGAAGGAAGGTAGAATTTGCTTGTTAAGAAGTTAGTATCATATGAAATTTAAATAAAAAAAAATTAAAAACAAGACAAAAATTCCTTTTAAGATCAAAGCTTTGATAGATTGAGAGAGGGCTCTGAAGCAGTTTTGCTAACAAACGTAGCTGAGAAGGCCCCTGCTGCTTTGCTATGAATGGAGACAAATCTCCACCCTCCCCATTCCAACATGGAACTCAGTCTCCCTGGCCAGGCACCAAATAACCTTGGCATCCCAACCTTGACCCACCATAGTAAGTGTCCATGATAAAACTCAGAGTTTTGCTATCCCTTAAATGTCTCAGTCATTCTGAGTCCCTTTTAAGAGTGATTGTTTTAACTAAAGGAGGCCCTGAGACCTAGAATTCCAAACAAAAGAAAATTAACATTTAGTGTATCTTCAGAGATCATTGAGTTCATTTACCTCTGTTCTTCAGAAACAAAACCCGGGAGGCACAAGTGCAAAAGGACTTGCATAGGGGATCTTGGAAAGACACGTTTAGTAAATATGAGAGAACGTAAAGTAAACTGCAGTGCTCATATGAAAAAAAAAAAAAAACAAAAAAACAACTGAATATTTTTCCCCTAGTTTCTTAATAAAAGAGGACTATCTCACTTAGGGAGGCCTTTAATAAACCTTTATAAATATTAAAATCAACTGTTGCCTAGTTAGGTATTTGATGTTTTCAAAATTTACACATCAATATCAACCTTCACCAATATTTATCTCAAGAAGCTTATAGCCTCATTAAATTCCTATGCTCCCCTGTGCATGAACTCTCAGAAGTTACTGAGATATACAAAACATCCATCCTTTATTCTCCTTCCACACAACTGCACAGTTAAGTGCCTGTCCAGCTCCTCTGTGCGGCTGTCTACTAAATAACCACCCAAACAAAACATGCCTCAGAGGGCACTCTTAACACTATGCCCCCAGTCTATTCTTTGCCTCTTCATCACAGGAAATAGCACCATTATCATCCACTTATTCAAACAAAGGAACAGCAGTCACCTCTGATTCTGACTCCTACCTTTTGCTTATCCTTCTCTTCCTGTACCCGCTCAATTCTTCGGAAATCCTGTCAAGTTCATCCCTAAAAAATGTCTCAAAGACATAAGAACTTCTTTCTCTACCACCAGTATCTTAATTCAACCTTCCATCAACTCTCAACTAAACTGCTTCAATAGTTTCCTACATAATCTTTCTATTTTCAATCTCACCTTTTCCAGTCCATTCTGTTTAGCAGTGACAATCATCATCTATGTTATACAGTAACTGTTCACTCAACATCATTGATAGGTTCTTGGACACTTCGACTTGAAGTGAAACAACACATAATGAAACCAATGTTACCATAACTGATTTAAACAAAAGTTGAGTTCCAATGGTATATTTTTGATCACTGAAACATTACTAAACATCTAAATAAAAACCTAAACACTTCTAATATTGAAATATGAATACATGTGAACTATATGTGTATTTTTAAAAGATTAATAGAAACAAGTATGATAATCATTTACCTAATTATTTCATTACAGAATAATAGGTGGCCAGAACCTATCCTCGAAGCTCAGGGCACAAGGCAGGAACCAGCCTGAGAAGGATCCCATTCCATCACAAGACACACTCATATATACATATACACACACACACACACACACACACACATACTCACACTGGGACCATGTAGACATGCCAGTTCACCTAATGTGCCCACCTTTGGGACATGGAAAGAAACCAGAATACCCAGAGAAAACCCATGCAGACATGGAGAAAATGTGCAAACTCCACAGACAGCGACGCAAGCTGGGATTCAACTTTTTTTTCTCATCAATGTTATAATGAGATAATGGTGAATGAAACCAGGACCTGCTATATCTATCTCTATTTCGATAGGCAGATAGATAGATATAGATAGATAGATAGATAGATAGATAGATAGATAGATAGATAGACAGATAGACAGATATACACACACTATCATTCATCCCTTAACGATGGGGATACATACTGAGGAATGCATCAATAGGCAATTTCATCACTGTGTGGCCATCACAAGGTGTACTTACACGAAGCTAGATGGTATAGCCTACTACACACAGAGGCTGTATGGATGGCCTACTGGTCCTAGGATACAAAGCTGGAGAGCATGTTGTGACTACACTGAATACTGTAGGCAGCTGTAACACAATGGCAAGTATCTGTGTATCTAAGCATATCTAAACATAGAAAAAGTAGAGTAAAAATATGGTGTTATAATCTTATGGATCACCATTGTATGTGCAGTCCTTCATCAACTGAAACATAATTGGCCAGCATGTGACTGTATGACTGTATTATATCACATCACTATTCTGCTTATAACCTTTTACTGGAGTCTATACAACAGAATTCCATATCCTTACTACTATCTTTAAAACCATTTGTGAGCTTACCCCTTCCTACCTCTCCAATATTAGCTCATATTATCCACCACCTCACCTTCGGCCAGTCACATTCCATCTTCTTTGGCTTTCTTTCTTTCCTTTTTTTTTTTTTTTGAGACTGAGTCTCACTCTGTCTCCTGGGCTGGAGTGCAGTGGCACAATCTTGGTTCACTACCACCTCCACCCACCAGGTTCAAGCAATTCTCCTGCCTCAGTCTCGGTCTTCTTTCTATAGATCGAATCCACTGAACTCTTTCATACTTCATGGCCTTGCTTATTCCTCTAAATGCTTATTTCTCTATACTTGCTTATTTTTCTACATGGAATATTGGTCCCTGAGCTGTTGACAAGGCTGTTTTCATTTCACACTTCAGGTTTCACCCGTCTTTTTCCAAGTACCCCAACTGCCACCTCACTTGCTCTCTACCATGTGACCCTACGCATTTCATTCTTTAGATGCACAGCCAGTCCCCATATCCATGGAGTCCACATCTGCAGATTCAACCAACTGAGCATCAAAAATATTCAGAAAAAAAAAACAATGTAAAAATGAAAATGATACCAAAACTATTTTTGAGACAGGGTCTCTCTCTGTCTCCCAGGTTGGAGTGCAGTGGTACTGATCATGGCTCACTGCACCCTCAACCTCCTGGGCTCAAGCCTACCTCAGGCCACTAAGTATCTGGGGCTACAGGCATGCATCATCATGCCAGGCTAATTTTTGTATTTTTTGTACAGAGCGGGTGTTGCCATGTTGTTTAAGCTGGTCTCAAACCCCTGGGTTCAAGTGATCTGCCCACCTTGGCCTCCCAAAGTGAATACAAATTTTAAAAATACAGTATAACAACAATTCACATAGCATTTACATTATATTAGGTATTATATGTAATCTAGAGATGATTTAACTATACAGAGGATGTGCATAAATTATATGCAAATACTACACGATTTATATAAAGGACTTGAGCATTCTTGGATTTCGATATCTGCAGGGAGGTCCTGGAACCAATTCCCCACAGATACTCAGGGATGACTGTATTTACTTCCTCCAACGTCAGCCATGGAATATACTCTCCTGTCAAGGCCTTGTCAATTACATTCATCTTTGCATTTTCTTAGTGTAGGACAATGCCTGGCACAAACTGTTCATAAACATTTGTTGGATGAATTACTACACAGGGTCATCATGCTTTACAGGGAGGGTCTTGTGATTTTTCTCCTGTATTGTTTCCTGTTTTACAGTTAATTGTCACCTGTCACCACAAAGCTTTCCCTAAGTATACCTTAGAAAGAGCAACCCTATTCTTCTGCTTTCTAATAAGATGTTTCCAATTATCTCTGATCCAGAAAAACAGATAAAAAATTGGTTAGCATTGAATGCAGCATAAAAGTAAATATGCTGTGAATGAAGGTCTAAGTAAAGAGCTTGTAGTTAGAGCTATAATTTTATGGCATTTATTTTAGCTACCTAGGAGACTACTCTTGCTTACATCTTAGTTATAGGTATACCCTACGGCTAAAAGGAAAATCATTTCTAGAAAAAAACATCTTAGTGGTAGTAGTAGTAATAATAATTGTAGTAATAACAATCATATGATAATATCAGCTTACATTTACTATTTATTAATACTAAGTGTTTTCATAATTGCTTTATACATATTTAACTCAATCTTCACAATAATCCTATCGAATGAATACTAGTAGTATCATGTTCATTATATAGACAAGGAAACTGAGGCACAGAGAGATTAAATACAGTAAATTACCAAAATAAGACATTTAGTTAATGGCATGGGATGGATGTGATCCCCAAAAATCTGATTTTAAAATGAGTGCTCAAGATCACTACCCCATATTACCTCCCAATGAGCCATTAGAGAGTCATAATTCCACACTTTAAAAACAAATGGTGCTGAGAGAGATGGCTCATACCAGTAATCCCAATTATGCTGAGGCAGGCAGATAGCTTGAGGCCAGGAGTTCAAAGCTATAGTAAGCTACTGTCACACACTGCAATCTAGCCTGAGTGACAGAATGAGACCCTGTCTCTAAAATAAATAAATAATAAATAAAATAAATAGACATGGTTCAGCTATGTATATATATGAAATTATTATATTTTAAAATAATTTATAACCAACAATATATAAGCCAATTAATCATATTTCTTAACATCTTGAAATGTTTAAAATGACAGAAATAAAGTATAAGAGGATGTATATAGAAAGTAAAACAATCAATGGCAGGAGCAAAAAAAAATGCAAAACACTTTTGTGTAGATAGAGTTAATCATAAGCCACTGACTTAGAATAAGTATTTGTCTGTTGCTCTTCAGAATAGCAAAAAATATCACCAGGAAAGTACTGTTTCTAAAGACATCTTGATTTTGTATAATTTACATATGGCCAAATTAATTTAAATCTAGAACACTTGATCCTATTATGTAATATGTGTTCCTGACATTAATGAGTCAGCTAAGGGGTCTGCCTAGAGGGAGAAAGGGCAATGAATGTATCTTCAGACTTTAGCCTCCCTTTGCTCAAAGATTTGCTGGAGACCCTCACATTTCCAGGGTGAACATGCATCAGCAGGACTGTGGTCCTGGGGGTATCTCTTGCCTCAAAGTCAGTAGGAATGTCTTAGGACACAAGAGGCCCCTCATGATCAGGATGTGCCTGCATGGAGCCAATAAAAGCCCATGCTGGGAAAGTCACAGCAGCAGCTGCAGCAGCTAGAAGTGCTGAAGCCAAGAGGACCTGAAGGGGCTGGTGCAGAAAGGGTCCTGGGTCAGAGGTGGCAGGCTATATTTGCAGCTAGCTGAAGCATGGGGCCCAGTCTGGGCTGCTGAGCATCTAGTGCCTGCTCCCCGCCTCCCGACTGCAGGCATGGAGCAAGCACTAGAATGCTGTGAGGCTTTGTCTTCAGCTAGTAACGAGCAGGAAGGAGTTACTATTCCATATCTTCATTACCTACTTGGATGAAGACATAGAAAGTGAGCTCATCAACCATTTAGATGTCACAAGACTGAGGAAGATAACTAACAGATTGAATGGGCCAATCAAAATTCTAAAGATTTTGACAGGCTGGAATGATGGGTGACAACTAGTAAGATGAAATTTTATAAGGGAAAAATATTGCTTGGGTGGTTTCCTGCCTGTATGATGAATTCCCATCAGGAATGAACATCTGCAGGAGAAAAAATAATAAAAAGAGAACATTTTATCTCTGACTTTTTCACTTGAGTGGCTGGATAAAGCACACCAGAGAGAACACTACTGCACACCATTATTAACCAAATGACAAAAAAAACCATGTCTTCCTTCTACTAGATGTCAATTTCCTGGGTTCTTTATTTCACCAGCAGTAATTGCTTGTTGAATTTGATTCTCAAGTTTTTAGTTTGGGAATGTTCAAAAGTAAAAATGTTAAAAAACTGGTACAATGAACTCTCACATATTCTTTTGCCATGTTTTGTAAGCTTGTATCTGTGTGTTTGTCTCAAGCATTTGAAAGTAACTCAAAATACTTCAGCACACTGTCCATTGTATAACCACAATATCATTATCCTATTAACAAGATATGATTGATTAACAATTGTTCTCTAACATAACAATATCCAGTATCCAATGCCAAATGGATACAATATCAAATGCCACAAGCTGGCCCATAAGACTCTTTACAGCTTTCCTTTTTGTACATTGAACCCAATCAAAGTTCTCACATGACATTTGGTTGGTATAGCTCCAACAATCTATAAATGCTCTTCCACGGTTTCGTTTTTTGATTTGTTTCATTTTGGTGTCATTTAACTGATTTGCATATTCTTAGTATTTCCTATAAACTAGAAATAGAGCCTACCTTACATATTTTGACAAAAACACTCAATAGATAATGGTTTTTCAAAACCTTGTGCATTGTTCAAAGGCACACCACATCTGTCCGTCTCAATTTTACTGATAGAGAGCCTGATCAAATGGGTAAGGCAGTGACCACCAGATCTCTCCCCTATAGAAGGCTTTGTTTATGTGGCATTATGCTTTCTACACCATATAAGCATATTTTTGCCCAAATAACACTTTACACAAAAGTTTTAATATTCATTGATAATCCTTGGTTTGTATCAATTATTTCAAAAGGCCTATAAAAATTGGTATTTTCTAATTCTATCATTACTTCATTAGTCATTATTATTTTTTATAATAAAAAGCATTCACTCATCAATTAAAGAGGAATTACAGTTTCCTCCCAAAATTTTAGATTAGATACTTATTTATTCCCCACATTTGAGAATTCCAACCAAATAGTCTGTGGTCTCTAACATGGGTTGGCAGGCTTTTTCTACAAAGAAATATTTTAGACTTTGCTGGTCATGTGGTTTCTATCACAACTTCTCCACACTGCCATCACAGCATGACAGCAACCACAGACAACTTGTAAACAAATGGATGTGGTGTGTTTCAATAAAATTTTATTTACAAAAACACGTGGCAGGCTGGATTTGGCCCTCAGGCCTTCATTTTCCCACCCTAGTCTATAATAGTATCATTTACTTCTGATACCATTTATTTGCTGTAGTGATCGGTTTTCAGAGCACTTTCACATCCATCATGCAGTCTATTCTTCACGACAGTTATATTATATAGGTGGGCATACATATTAATGTGATTACACAGATGAGCTGAAGCTCGGAAAGATTAGGAAAAGTGAAGCCAAGAACCTAGATTTCTCAACTCCTCTCCTGATACTTGTATTCTCATTGTGTCTCTTTATATAGATGGACACAAACTCCAAACATACCATCATGAACAACAAATGCAATGCCTCAAAGACTTCTGAAAAATGAAAGGTCAAACCATCTAACTGCCAAATTATGCTTTCCCTAGAGAGTTAGCTATTGATTTTCCAGAATGAAAAACAAACCACTGCAGCATAAACATTCTCTGAAAACTACAGTTATATTTTCATTTCCATGAAAAGAAAACAAAACTTAAAATGTTCTGAAATGCATAAGCCAGTTGGAAATTAATGCCTAGCCTCAGTTTGTTAATAGAATATAAAAATAAATAGAGGTGCAAACCCTTGCATATTGCCATTAACTTTGCAATGAGATCTATCAGAATGTCAGAAGTCACGGTTTTATTTCTTAATATATTAACAGGTGGCAAAATATATATAAGCACATTGAACATTTAAAAGTGCTTCTCCATAGGCAGTTAATATTGTTGTTGTTATTGTTGTCATTGTTGAGGACAAAAATGATCCTTAAATCATGAGACAAAATGCATATTTTGCCAACCAAGTAAGCTTGCATCCATGCTAGGAAAAGAATATATTTAAATACAAAGAAACAAGCTCCACATCCGGCCTGTTTGTTATTGATTCTCATGAACATGCAGTTTTAGTGAAAACAAAGGGATCACATTCCATTTTCTCCTGTAGAAATTCATCTTAAATTTCATGGGAAAAGACCAAGCTACTTAACATTGGCAAAATCTTAACCATTGTACTATAAGTCCACCTCCATAAAATAAAGTTCAGAGATACAACTATTCTTTCACGGTGAGAGACAAAAATTTAGGGAAGAGAAAGGAAACTCACTTTTATGAGGCCAATACTCTGACCCAATATCTTACATTAGCTCCAAATCTAATATTTATAGGGCTTGAGAGAAAAGTATGAATAAAAACCTACATATTGCATGTTTAATATTTTTAATTTACATATTAATCCAGCAAACATAAATATATTCTATTTTCCTACCTTGAAAAACACTTTATACATTTTTTTAAATAAAATGTGTTTAAAGTTACAGCTTTTATCTAACTGAAAGTCAGCAAAATATCAAAGATGACTGAAGTGTTATTGTACACATCTGGATGTTTTGTTGATAGAAAGTGACTTGGGGATTAGCAGTTGTTTAATACTGCAAAATGTTCTTCAGTCATCATGTGCAACTACTGTCAAGAGAACACTAATTCCCACGTACCTCTGGAACCAAGAAGAGAAGCAAGGAAATAGAGGCTTGATTCTACTGAAAAATAATACTTTTTATGCAATACACTACCACACTCACACTGAGAGAAAGGTTTTACAATTTAATTAGTCTTTGGTCTTACCAAAGTGCTTTTGCTGCTCAAATCTTCCCCATACTCCAAAGCAGTGCTTGTTTCAGATAGCACAACCCACAAATCTTCACGGCATTCGGATGCAGTCATCTTTTGTTCAAGAACACTGGGCAAGATGCAGGAAAGCATCTCCCTGGGGCCTGAACAGTATTAGTAGTCATGAAAGAGGATGTTCAGCTGCCAACACTGAGTGCTGAATCCTGAGTAACAGAGGCATCGTGTATTCTTTACTGAAGTAAGTGTGTGTGTGTGTGTGTGTGTGTGTGTGTGTGTGAGAGAGAGAGAGAGAGAGTGTGTATGTGTGTGTGTGTATTGATGAATGTGAGGTTTTCCAAAGTTTGAGACCCAAGGTACTGGGTCCATTTTTACAGGTGGTACTGCCTGACATTAATTTTCTTACTTAATGTAGCTGTGAAGCACTATTTCTAAATATGCATCCTTAAGCCCATTATGCTCTAGAAGTGAGGGCATTAATGCCACTCATTTTGCCATAGCAAGCTAAATCCAAGATTTCAAAATAGCGATTTAGCATTGACAACCACCACTATTCACTATGGTCACTTCAAAGACAACTCCAATTTTTCTACTGTGCAGTTATATGTGGGCAGGACAAGGGAAACCAATACTGGAGCCCAGGAAGAGTTGAAGGAGACCAAAGCTGGGACCATGTTTCTTCCAGGGTTGCCTTGTTTCCAATTTGGTCTTCTGTATAGCAAAATCAATCTATTACCTTTTAGCACCTTGGCAATTTGGAAGTTTCTTTCAATATTTACCCAGCAAGCACGTGCCAGGCACTATACTGGCCTCTAGGAATAAAGAGACCAGTCTCTCCCATTAAGGATCCAAAGATTTCACGCCTAGTGGGCTCTTGGTCATCTTTTCTTGGGCCACTATAAGGAAAATATTCATCACTTCTTTCTGATACTTTCCCTTTCACATTTTCCCTTTTTCAGTAAAAGGCATTAACCATAGCACAAAAGGATGACATTAGGTACAGAGTCCTGCTGTTCCAGTAACTGACAGTAGATAACTTAAGTGTCCCACATCCTAGCTACCATCCCACAGGGATTGGAGAAAGGCAACAAGGGCCGGGCGCAGTGGCTCACGCCTGTAATCCCAACATTTTGGGAGTCTGAGGTGGGTGGATCACCTGAGGTCAGAAGTTCAAAACCAGCCTGCCCAACATGGTGAAACCCTGTCTCTACTAAAAATGCAAAAATTAGCCAGGCATGGTGGCAGGCGCCTGTAGTTTCAGCCCAGGAGGTGGAGGTTGCAGTGAGCTGAGACCACGCCACTGCAGTCCACTTGGGCAATAAGAGTGAAACAAGAAAGAAGAATTAATGAAAGAAGGAAGGAAGGAAAGAAAGGAAAGGAAAGGAAGGAAGGAAAAGAAAGGAAAGAGAGAAAGAGAGAGGGAAGGAAGGTAACAGGTCAGTAGACTCAGCATTAACTATCCTCCACCTAATTCCCACCTCCTACACCCATCTTATTGGTATAAAAGTAAAGAGTAAAAGAAGGAGGCTGAGGAACTGAAGACTTTCTCAAGATAAGCTATTCTCCTCTCCCCTGACACTGGAAAGGGAGGGAGGCTCCATGAAAATAGAGGGAACATGCATTGTGTGCCTTAATTGGGGTCAATTTAGTCACTGAGCTTGCTAGCAAGTCCTTATACCACTAGAGGTAGGTAAAGAGCACTGGTAGACATGGTATGAAAAGGGAGTTTCCTGTTCATGAGAGGTATGTAAATTAGAGTTGAACATACCAGTAGACCAGAAATGGAAACACTGCAAACACAGATGACACTGTATTATAGTCATGCCAGGCACAGCTATAGGATACAGCAAAGGATGAGAGGTGTTCAGCTAGGGATCACCTAGAAGACGGAGTAGAGTCTTGCACAGGGAGCCACTTATGATGAGACCTTTAGCAGGAGACCTAATGGAGCCACCGCCCATGTTCAAGGATTTCATGGACTCGATCACAAACTAGGTCAGTAATTATGGCCAATCAAGAGCAGTCATGCAACTCCACCATGGACAGGCATACAAGGCAACATGTTCATCTCGTCCCCTTCCTCATTGCCCTCAACATCAGAGTCATAATTCCAAAAAGGTAGAGCAGAAGTATGTAAGAGAACAGACCGTGACCCAGACCCCTCCACTCCTAGCCACCAGCCACCAGAGCCACAGGTTTAGCTTTGGTTAGCGGGATGATGGGATGGAGAGGGAGGGAGGACAGCTGACCTTAAGAAATATCAATTAAATAGAAGTTTGAAGTTTTTGCATTGTTTTGTTTGTTTTTTCCATCCTCTCAAGCATTTGTTTATGGAGTTAAAAACAATCCAATTACAGTCTTTAAGTAGGTTTTACATTATTAACACTGAGACTTAAAAACTTTAAGTGGGATTGTTTTAATAAGAAGAAAGTAGATTTTGCTAGAGCAAATTTATAGCAGTTTTTGGAAAAAAATAAAACCATTTTACATATGATGTTGATGGGGTGCAGGAAACACTAGCCCCAAATGGGGCACCTTACTATACTCAGTATTTCAAGCTGAAGGATACTGAGAAAGCCGCAGAAGCAGAAAGATCTCTCTGAACCTCTTTCTTGAAGATGCTTGTATGACAGATGATCTGCCCTATATCCACAGGGAGAGAATACCATCCAGAGAGGCCAAGAAGAATCTCAACAAACAGGCCTTGCTACTTCCTGCCCCCCCACCCCAGTTTATTACCATTCAGTCATACTCAATTTTCATCTAACTATATTTCTTCATGTCTGCCCATTCGTCAAGCCTAAGCATAAAAATACATGATGTTCCCTATCATTTGAAATTATTTCATTTTTTCCAACAACTGCTATTAGTTTGCTCTAGCAAAATCCACTTTCTTATTTCTTATTAAAACAATCCCACTGAAAGTTTTTAAGTTTCAGTGTTAACAATGTAAAACCTACTTAAAGCCTATAATTGGATTGTTTTTAACTCAATAAATAAATGCTTCAGGGGAAGGATAAAACAAATGAAACAATGTAAAAACATGTGGGGTCTTCATTTCTGAAGACTCTTATGTCCCGTAATATTCGGCTAATAAATTTGCTATGGTTTTCTCTGGTTAGTCTGCCTTTTGTTTTAAGGATCTCAGCCACAAACCTTGTGATAAGTGAGGAAAAGTTATAACTGTTTCTCCCCTGCAATATCAGAGCATTCAAACAACAGGAAATAAGGAAATTCTCAAACATATACATCAAGCCATAATTGGTGAAAAAGTTATGAAATGACATTTCTGTTATACAAAGAAAACCAGTGGATGTGTAGGAAGAGTCCCATGAAAGCTGGGCATGGGAAATTCTGCCCTATTTGTAATTTTTCAGCTACTTGGAGTCATATCAGAGAGAGATGCTTCTTGTCTTGATTGGCAAAGGCATTTAAATTTGGCAGAACGCCCGGCTTAAATGTTTGCAAATTGTTCATACTTACAACTGGGATCTCTTTCTACAAAGCTGTAGAGAATAGAAAATTGCACTCCACATTTTTCTCTGTGAATCCTCTTTTTCTTCCTTTCGGCCTTCATGGTTGCCCATTAATAGCGATCGTCTTTGGAAAGGAGATCAGAAATTGCTTCAGAAAGGGTCTGTTCTTCTAAACGACATTGGTAAGATGGGGTGTTTTTTTTCTTTAATAAATCTGTTTCTCTTCTGATCTCCTCACTTTGCAGCTAAAGTCTTTCAACCTCCTTGGGATGAAAGAAGTACTGCAGAATATTGATTTTTTTTCATTCCCCCTATAAATTCATGACAAATGGTGAACAAAAGCTTATCTGGAAGTTTAGACATCCAATTAAAATTTTGCTCGCAAGTGAAAATTCCTCTTAAAAAAAGAAAAAGAACTCCAAGTTCTTTGCAGTCTCATACATCTTCATCTCACTAGAGACATGTCCCAGGACCAGTCTCAAAAAATTGATCTCAGAATTAACTTGAGGTATGTGTGTGCTGAGAGTGAGAAGCATTATCAACATTTTTGCTTGCTTTGGGTCAAAGAGAAAGCAAGACATGGCATCTACTCGGAAGGGTCATGTAATTTTGTAAATGAGGTGGTGATGTGGACCCAGGAGCTGGGTGAATGAATCTGTCTGGGGTGAGATTAAGACACATAGGGCTCAGAAGGGAAAAGCATGTTGTTTCAGGCAAGGGATAAATATAAGTGCAGAGGCAGAAAACACGAGGGCAAGGAGGGAAGCCTGGAAAGGTATGAGCAAAGCATCTCAGAACAGTGATGCTTGCTTAGGCGACCAATACATGGTTTGTATGACAAGAAGTCAGATAAAAAAGTCTGGCAAGTGAATTGGGGCCAGCCTTGCATGGGATTTCATAGGAGTCTCAGTATTTGAATTGGTTCTTTGCTCACTTTTTTTAACCTCTGATTCTCTCTCTTTTTTTTCCCCATCTATTAGCATCCCCTGCCACAGCTTTACCTGGTAAGCTTTAACTACTTCTTTATGCCTCTTCTCCAACTACAAATTGAAACTATTACTGGAAAGGTAAAAGGACATTTGGTAAAGGACATGCTGTGGATGTGAAATTATTAATAAAATGTTGGAAAGTTGATTATTACTCTGCAATCCAAATTAGAAAGACAAATGCCTAGATACACATACATATACAGGCATACCCACACATCCATATATGTGCACACAGGCTCACATGTGCATGCACATGTATACATATGCATACATACGTGTGGGCATGGTTATACATGCATATCTGTGCTCACACACGACATAACCGAAAGAAATGAAAAGCAAAAGAAAATATCTTTCTCCACTTTAAAAACAAAGCTGGTCCTGAAGGAAGCTGTCAATCTTTTTACCTCACAGGGTTCGTTGTGTAAGTCTAAATTCTTACAGTGCTTTCCCACAGAATAATAATAACAATAATCTATTGCTACCTAACCTCAACTTGATTAACATTTCTCTGCAGAACCACAGAACAGCTCTGAATGATGAATTTAGATGCAAAAACCTCTACAATTTCAAATTCCTCACTTTCTCACATGGGTCTGGCCCCAGGAATTTCGAAGCATCGCCACCTTCCATGTTTCTCACTTTTCTTACTGCATCCATCTTGTCCCTTCGTGGCACTCTGCATTTGTTTTGATTCACAATTTTCGCACCACCTCGGGGAAGCAGACACAGATGCGTAAGCAGAGCATCCGCAACAAGATAACTGCTCAGGGAGCCATCTGGGGAGAGGCACCAAGCTCAAGTTCTACACCCTAATGGCAGCCATTGCTTAGATGTATTTTAGAGCAGGTAAGCAGTGGAGGGTTATATGCTCATATAGGAAAAGCTTGAGAAGAAACCTCTAGAATAGTGGTCCCTTGGGATGGTCAGCCCACTCTTTTGCAACCATATTTGACAGGACTTTTTCACTTGGTAATATCGACATTCCCACACAAACTGGCTTAGGCAAACAAAGTGAATATATTGGCTTATGTAACAGAAAAGGCAGAGCGATATCCAGGCCCTCAATCAACACTCCCATATAAAATCAATCTCAATTTCAACCTCAATCAATTTCCCTTGCTTTCTGCTCCTCCCCTCTCTCATTTTCTTGACCCTGCTTTACCCTGTAAGGGGACTCATTCTCAAGGGGCTCTCCCCAGGTAACCACAAAGACGGCTCGGCTCCTATTCATCCCTTGCCCAGTAACTCCAGCAAAAGCCTTGAAGAGTCTTCCTATGGACCTGATCTTTGTCATCTGACTATTCCAAAGTGATCCTTGTGGCCAGGAGCCTGCTCTCCTCTCATGACCAAGCTTTCCAAGGTTCAGCTGTCAAGAGCTGTGAGGGGTGGAAGAGATTTTACCCTCCTTGCTGGTTAACAAGAGAGCCTTCCACGACTTCACACATGCTGCTAGACTCCGGTGAGAGACAAAAACCTTGATGACTCATGGCACAGAAAGCAGTCTGTGCATCATATTCACACTGCCTCCCCTTGCTCCACCAGTCCCTTGAAAAACATAGAGTGGCCCAGGTAGGTGCTGCATACGTACAGTTGGTTTGACTCATGGGTAAGGACCTCAAGTTTAGGAAACCCCTGATCTTATAAGGAGGCTGCTAGCAAACCTGCTCACCCTTCACCCTGAAGGGAGATATTATCTTTATTATTCTAGTCAGGAAGCAAACCTAGCCATTTCCTGGAGGGAGACCCTATCTCTATTATCCAAGGCTGTTTACTGTAAACATTCTTGAAAAGATCCTCTGAAACAAAAGCTGACACAAGATGTGCAGAAACACGAAAGATCCATGAGCGCTGCCTTCCAACAATAAACGCGTAAAACAGGAGGAATGGAGAGAGAGGGGAGGGGTGGTTCTCCGCAACGAGGAAGCGTGTTCTGATACCAGAAAAGAAATCCTGAGAAGGCAGAAAGAAGTACTGCCGATGGTCACTGACAGGATCATCCTAACTCCAGACGTATTAAGTCTCTCTGACTCCTCACCTCAGTTTCACCTTCTGGAACTCCCTGGCAAATTCTGCACCTAAGTGAACTGTGTCCATGTCAAGTTCAAATTATTATTTCCATCTGACAGTGTGCTTTGCTAAAATCGACTTCAAAAAATAAAATAAAATAAAACCCTGAAAATCCTGGAGGCAAAATATATCACTCTGGGACTACCCCTTTGCATGGACTGTGTGGTGGTAAAGGCCATGGGTTTCTGTCTTAAATGCCTCACTCACATATAGACTAACCCCATGGGTTACTTGAATTTGACTATTCGGCCCCTTCGTGATCACTCTCCTCTAACTCCTCAAGTGCACGCAACTAAAAAGGAAAACTGGAATTCAATATGTAGGTAGGGAGGTTAGTGCTGTGCTAGAGTAAGTTAATAAATAGCAGACTTGGGTTCATAATCTGCTTTGTTATGTAAACGTGATAACCCTATCTGTCCGTGAACTCTGAGGAATGCTTTGATTTTCCTTGAGCCCAGGTTCCACGGATGGAATCTAGGAAGAGAAGATTGGTGAGAAAAGACACAAGCAAGGTGTGGAGTCCAAGAAGGAGCAAAATTTCCCCAGAGAAATAGGCCATGCCAAAGGAAAGGACAACTCCAAGAAGGAAGGCATTTGAAATTCCACAAGACTATCTTTGAAATCATTCTATTATTTTGAGCCAAAACTATTACTGAAAACTTGGACCTTATTATGCATAAAGAGTACCACATTTCAAAGATATACAAATTACTTCTTTGAGTCACAGACATGGTTTTATTAACTTCAGAATCAGATCACTCAAGAAAGGAGTTTTAAGGAAGACACCATATTTTGAGCTGATAATGATACAGAAGGGCTTGGCTCCACGCTAAACCTCACCCTTGAGCTGGGACCTGAGGCCCTAAGTGAAAACAGATGACCCAGTTTTTCCACCCAAAGGTTGCCTTTTTGGCCTGCCCTCCCCCTATCCTGTGCCCATAAAAGACTTCAGCTGGCAGAACAACACAAGCAGCTGAGCATCAAGGATTCAAGCGGCTGAGCGTAGGAGACTCTACGGACAGACGCCACTAACTTCAGACAGTGCAGCTTCAGAGTGGCCCTGGGGAGATGGCCAGGCTTCAGGGAAAGATCACCTTGCCATCCATCCCCTTCCCAGCCTTCCTTTTAACTGAGAGCCACCCACCACCACTCAATAAAGTCTTCCTCATTCAACACCTTTCAAACAGTTCCTGTGACCTGATTCTTCCTGGATGCCAGACAAGAACCCAGGTGCCAAGAGGGCAGGGGCTGCCATCCTGACCCTCCACTGAGCCGGCTGGCACTTGGCCGTCCCCAGATGGCAGAGCTGAAAGAGCATGGGTTGTAACATGCTTGGATGCTGCTGCGGGGCCTGCACAAGAGCCTGCTCCTGCCAGAGAGGAGCTGCTGTCTGGTTCCAGCATTTGTTAGCTTCAGTTCCCACACTCGCTTGCAAGCTCCCTCCGGCAAAAAGTGGCCAGCAGTGGGCTGAGTGAAACAAGCCAGTCCAGTTCCTTTCTGCAAAGGGGATCAAGGGAACTATCCCGTCTCAAGATGACCAAGCAGAGTGGTGGTCCTGGGGATGTTGACTGCATCTGGCAGTTCTGGGCTCCTTGGCAAAAATTTCAAAAACAGACCCTGGAAATGTTCATTTGACAGATAAAGCAGTGCACCTAGCTATAGACGAATACTAGGTAGCAGGTACTCCCCTCCACCTCTCCTAAGCTTTTTCTATAGCCTCCAACACTTCAGAATCGTATTCATCTGTAACATAATAAAAAATATCTATTTGTCTCTCCCCTCACTTCCTGACGCAGAGCTCCTAAAACTCTTGTAACTTTCTGAGTGATAAGGGAAATAGGTATAATATTTGGCCTTAGTCCAACTCTTAAGAGCTTCTAAGGCCCTTGGAATTTTTAGAGTGGTAAGTATCTTTTAGTATGCAAATAAGATGGCTGGCGGCTGGGGTCCCTAGATAGCGTCAGGATGGGAACGGGTCACCAGAAAGATCAGGGTAAGATTGAAGAATTAGAACATTCACCCCTACCCTCAACTTCGAGGGAATGGAAGGGGCTGGAGATCAAGTCAATTACCAATGACCAATGATTTAATCAATCATGCCTAAGTAATGGGGCCTCCATAAAAACCAAATCAAGCGGTTTGGAGAGTTTCCAGGTTGGCGAATTTATCCATGTCACAGGAGGATGGCATATTCCAACTCCAAAAAGACAAAAGCTCCTGCACTCAGGACCCTTTCAGACCTCATCCTATGTACCTCTTTGTTTGGCTGTTCATTTGTATCCTTTACAATATCCTCTATCATAAACCAGTAACGGTAAAGAAAGTGTTTCCCTGAGTTCTGTGAGCCATCATGACACATAACTGAACCTAAGGAGAGGGTCACGGGACACCCAATCTGTAGCCGCATCAGATGAGTGTGGGTTGTAATCTAGGGACCTACTACTGGCATCTGAATTGGGGGCAGTCTTGAGGGACTGAGCTCTTAACTCCTGAGGTCTATGCTAACTCCAGTTTCTGTCAGAATTGAATTAAATTGTATATACACTCAATTGGTGTACATACCTGAACTGAAAAAATACAGTATATGGAAAACTACTCATTTTGTTTCAGAAGTTTTGTGAGTAGAGAAACTGATTTCTTTTACAACCCATCCATCCATCCAATTACTCACTGAAAAAATGTTTCTTAAGTATCTACCATATAGCAGATAGGCACTGCTATGCATTAAAGATTCTGCACTGACCAAAACACATATGGCCCCTTCCTTCATGGAGTTTACAATCTAAGGCAAAATACAGTTATTCATAAGGTCAAAGCACAAATTAGTATCATGAAATATTGTGCTGAAGACTAAAAAGGGGAAAAAGGAATAAGCAGTAACACCACCTTTGCTGACATGTTTGGGATGTCTTCTATGAAGACGTAACAATGTTGCTGAGAAGAAATGATGCTCAGGTACTAATAGGTGAAATAATAGGAAGGAAGAAGGCTGCTCACCAAAAGCAGATAGTCTGTGAAGAGCTGGAAAGAACAGATGGTATGGTCAGGTCATGAGCAGAGG
Source organism: Plecturocebus donacophilus (assembly GCA_004027715.1). NCBI lineage: Eukaryota > Metazoa > Chordata > Mammalia > Primates > Pitheciidae > Plecturocebus > Plecturocebus donacophilus. The sequence goes on along the minus strand of PVKP010001379.1, from coordinate 28,356 downwards.
CAGGTGACACAGTAGCATGGTGAGGAAGGTGCAGACGGGGCAGACAAAGTCGGGAAGTCAGGCAGGGGCCAGCCTTGTGGCCTTGTGAGTAAGAATACACAGGCTTTTGTATTCATTCATCTCACACTGCTCTGAAGAAATACCTGAGGCCAGGTACGGTGGCTCACACCTGTAATCCAAGCACTCTGGGAGGCCGAGGTGGGCAGATCATGAGGTCAGAAGTTCGAGACCAGCCTGGCCAGCATGGCGAAACCCCATCTCTACTAAAAATAGAAAAAATTAGCTGGGCATCGTGGTGCACGCCTATAATCCCAGCTACTCAGGAAGCTGAGGCAGGAGAATTACTTGAACCGGGAAGGCAGAGGTTGCAGGGAGCTGATATCATACCACTGCACTCCAGCCTGGGGGGAAAGAGCAAGATTCCATCTTGAAAAAAAAAAGAAAAGAAAAGAAAAAGAAAAAAGAAGTACTGAGACTGGGTAATTTATAAAGAAAATTCAATAAAATATTGGCAAACTGATTGCAACAGCACATCAAAAACCTTATCCAGCACAATCAAGTAGGCTTCATCCCGGGAATGCAAGGCTGGTTCAACATATGCAAGTCTATAAACGTAATTCACCACATAAACAGAAACAAAGACAAAAACCACATGATTATCTCAACTGATGCAGAGAAGGCCTTTGACAAAATTCAACAGTGTTTATGTTAAAAACCCTCAATAAACTAGGTATTGATGGAATGTATCTCAAAATAATAAAAACTATTTACGACAAACCAACAGCCAATATCATACTGAATGGGCAAAAACTGGAAGCATTCCCCTTGAAATCTGGCACTAGACAAGGATGCCCTCTCTCATCACTCCTATTCAATATAGTATTGGAAGTTCTAGCCAGAGCAATCAGGCAAGAAAAAGAAATAAACGGTATTCAAATAGGAAAGGAGGAAGTCAAATTGTCTCTATTTGCAGACAACATGATTGTATATCTACAAGACCCCATTGTCTCAGCCCAAAATCTCCTGAAACTGATAAGCAACTTCAGCAAAGTCTCAGGATACAAAATCAATGTGCAAAAATCACAAGCATTCCTATACACCAATAACAGACATAAAGAGAGCCAAATCAAGAACGAACTGCCATTCACAATTGCTACAAAGTGAATAAAATACCTAGGAATATAACTAACAAGGAACGTAGAGAACCTCTTCAAGGAGAACTACAAACCACTGCTCAATGAAATAAGAGAGGACATAAATAGATGGAGAAACATTCCATATTCATGGTTAGAAAGAAACAATATCGTGAAAATGGCCATACTGCCCAAAGTAATTTACAGATTAAACGCTATCCCCATCAAGCTACCAATGACCTTCACAGAACTGGAAAAAAACCACCTTAAACTTCATAAGAAACCAAAAGAGAGCCCGCATAGCCAAGTCAATTCTAAGCAAAAGGAAAAAGGGGGAAGCATCACACTATCAGACTTCAAACTATACTACAAGGCTAGAATAATCAAAACAGCATGGTACTGGTACCAAAACAGAGATATAGACCAATGGAACAGAACAGAGGCCTCGGAGAAAACACCACACATCTACAACCATCTGATCTTTGACAAATCTGACAAAAACAAGCAATGGGAAAGGATTCCCTGTTTAATAAATGGTGTGGGGAAAACTGGCTAGCCATGTGCAGAAAGCAGAAACTGGACCCCTTCCTAACACCTTACACTAAAATTAACTCCAGATGGATTAAAGACTTAAACATAAGACCTAACACCATAAAAACCCTAGAAGAAAACCTAGGTAAAACCATTCTGGACATAGGTGTAGGCAAGGACTTCATGACCAAAACACCAAAAGCATTGGCAACAAAAGCCAAAATAGACAAATGGGACCTAATCAAACTCCAAAGTTTCTGCACAGCAAAAGAAACAGTCATTACAGTGAATTGGCAACCAACAGAATGGGAAAAAATTGTTGCAATCTACCCATCTGACAAAGGGCTAATATCTAGAATCTACAAAGAACTAAAGCAGATTTATAAGAAAAAAAAACAAACAAGCCCATTCAAAAGTGGGCGAAGGATATGAACAGACACTTTACAAAAGAAGACATACATGAGGCCAACAAACATATGAAAAAATGGTCATCATCACTGGTCATTAGAGAAATGCAAATCAAAACTACATTGAGATACCATCTCACACCAGTTAGAATGGCGATCATTAAAAAATTGGGAGACAACAGATGCTGGAGAGGATGTGGAGAAATAGCAACACTTTTACACTGTTGGTGGGAGTGTAAACTAGTTCAACCATTGTGGAAGACAATGTGGCGATTCCTCGAGGACCTAAAAATAGAAATTCCATTTGACCCAGCAATCCCATTACTGGATATATATCCAAAGGATTATAAATCGTTCTACTATAAGGACACATGCACACGAATGTTCGTTGCAGCACTGTTTACAATAGCAAAGATCTGGAACCAACCTAAATGCCCATCAGTGATAGACTGGACAAGTAAAATGTGGCACATATACACCATGGAATACTGTGCAGCCATAAGAAACGATGAGTTCGTGTCCTTTGTAGGGACATAGATGAACCTGGAAACCATCATTCTCAGCAAACTGACACAAGAACAGAAAATCAAACACCGCATGTTCTCACTCATAGGTGGGTGTTGAACAATGAGAACACATGGACACAGGTAGGGGAGCGTTACACACTGGGGTCTGTCCGGGGGAAATAGGGGAAGGACAGCGGGGGAGTTGGGAGTTGGGGAGAGATAGCATAGGGAGAAATGCCAGATATAGGTGATGGGGAGGAAAGCAGCAAATCACACTTCCATGTGTGTATCTATGCAACAATCTTGCATGTTCTTCACATGTACCCCGAAACCTAAAATGCAAAAAAAAAAAAAAGATAATACGTTTAATTGACTCACAGTTCCGCAGGCTGTACATGAAGCATGGTAGCTTCTACTTCTAGGGAGTCCTCATGAAACTTTTACTCATCATGAAAGGCAGTGCAGGGGCAGGCATCTTCCATAACAGGAGTGGGACCGAGAGAGACAGAGGAGGTGCTACACACTTTTATTTTATTTATTTATTTAGAGACAGGGTCTTGCTCTGTCACCCAGGCTAGAATGCAATGGCATGATCTTGGCTCACTGCAACCTCCACTTCCCAGGTTCAAGCGATTCTTGTGCCTCAGCCTCCCAGGTAGCTGGGACTATAGGTGTGCACCAATATACCCAGCTAATTTTTGTATTTTTAGTAGTGATAGAGTTTCACCATGTTTTCCAGGCTAGTCGTGAACTCCTGGCTTCAAGTGATCTACCCACCTCAGCCTCCCAAAGTGCTGGGATTTGGGAGGTGTGAGCCACTTTGCCTGGCTGGACTTTTAAATAACTAGATCTTCTGAAAACTCTATCAAAAGAACAGCACCAAAGGGATGGTGACACACCATTCAGGAAGGATCCACACTCATGATCCAATCACCTCCCAGCAGGCCCCCCTCCAACACTGAAGATTACAATTGAACATGAGATTTGGATATGAATACAGATCCAAACCATATCATCCTCAAAGGCTGGGTAAGGAACTCTGGAAGGTATTAAGAGGAAATAATGCCATCTAATTCATGTCTATAACAGATCACTCCAGCTTCTGCATACGTAATGAGCTTTGGTCCAAGAAAGGATATATGTAGACGATTTACGGTGCAGATTTTCAGGGTGAGGTCTGAGGACCAATGTCATAAACATTACCTGAGAACTTGTTAGAAAAGCAGACTTTCAGAGCCCCGCCCCAGATCTACTGAAACAGAAACTCTGGGGGTAAAGACAAGTAATCTGTGTTTTAATAAACCTTCCAAGGTGATTTTGATGCACATCAAAGTCTGAAAAACCACCAGTTTAGGGGATTACTACATCATCATGGCAGGAAACTATGGTACCTTACAGCAGGATGCTGACAGTAGAGATGAAAACCATTAATCCATGAACAACTCCTAAGTACAGTCATGCACCACATAACAATATTGCAGTCAACAACAACACACACATACATGACAGAGGTCCCATATGATTATACCATTCTTTTACTGTACCTTTTCTAATGTTTAGATATACAAATATTTAACACTGTGTTACAATTGCTTACAGTAATCAGTATAGTAACACAGCCTAGGAGAAATAGGCTATGCCATACAGGATAGGTGTGTAGTAGGCTATATCATCTATGTTTGTGTAAATACACTCTATATATTCACACAACAACAAAACTGCCTCATGACACATTTCTCGGAACACATTCCTGTCACTAAGTGATGCATGACTGTATTCATAGATGTTCTCTACAAATCTGGCAGAGGAGAGTAAATGTAGCACTTCTTACAGCAATCAGAACAACTGAGTAAGACAGCAGGTCTTGCGGCACAAAAGACAGGATGACTGTCTTCCTCATAACTCAGTGTGCATGCTCAAGGCTTTCCCACCCCTAAGGACTTCAGCACTTGAGACTCCTTAAAAAACTGCTACCTCCAAGAGCTAATAGTTGGAATATAATCATATTCAGTTCCATTCAACAAGTCTTTACTGAGGACCTGCTGGGTACAGAGTAAGAAAGAGAAATAATTCCCACCAGGAAGGCCTAGAAAATAATCATGGAGAGGTGGAGAATTCTATTAAATAGAAGGCAGCAATTGCAGCATAAAAGCTAATGTAAAAAGCAGAGAGAGGAAGACTGCCCACTTGGTTCTGAAGCTGTCCACCACATTCTGCTGGTATAATGCTCTCTTGTAGGTCCCTTAGAACCCATCCTTCCCCAAACTCACATGTATGCATGTATATAGGCACACACCCGTAGACATGGCCACTCACTCACAAATGCATAGAAAAGGAATAAAATATTGCATAGCACTCCTCTGCAGCTAAAATGGCAAACACATCAATTTTTGCTTACTTGAGGAATAAGAACCACCAATTTCATGAATACAGTTTTTTCTATAATCTCGCCTTTTTTTTTTTTTTTTGAGATAGAGTCTTGCTCTGTCTCCCAGGCTGGAGTGCAGTGGCATGATCTCAGCTCACTGCAACCTCTGCCTCCGGGGTTCAAGAGATTCTCCTGTCTCAGCCTCCCGAGTAGCTGGGACTACAGGCACGCACCACCATGCCCAGCTAATTTTTGTATTTTTAGTAGAGATAGGGTTTCACCATATTGACCAGGCTGGTCTCAAACTCCTGACCTTGTGATCTGCCCGCCTTGGCCTCCCAAAGTGCTGGGATTACAGGCACAAGTCATCGCACCCAGCCTAATCTCAGCTTTTAGAATGAAAACTGAACTACTTAAGAGAGTGAATAACTTTCTTAGATCAGGTCCCAAAATGCATCTATCCCAGAACACTAGGTTTCTGGAAAGCATATTAGTGACCACCTAGTCGACCTGCTTTAGCAGGAAATGTCAAGGGACTTGCCTAATGTATTGCATCAGCATACCCACAGTGGACCTGAAACAAGAGCCTACCTACTTCTCTCAGTGTTTTCATGTTACCCCCACCCCTTCCAAAGAGTCATTACAGTGAGAAGGCATTCATTTCTATAAAAAACATTTGAGTAAACTTCATTTAATGACTGTGAAAGTGTACACTGTAGAATATTCCAGCTTAATCAAGAGGCAGTCTGTTCAAGTATCTCCATGCTCTGAACATTCTGGCTAGGATTTCACTCTGTTTCCTTAGCCAGTGTTCTACTCTCAGGGTAAGATGTGCTTGCATGCCGTGAAGATAATCATTAGAGGGATTAGAGACATTTCTGAGTGCAGAAAACTGACACAGAAATCAAGAGAGGCCTCTTCCTTGGCAACATCAATTAGGCAATCCAAATTGCCAGAGTGAAGTAACATCTTACTTCAAACAGAACAGAGTTGGGGAAAAAAAAACATGACAAACATCAAGAAAGCCGCAGCAGCTCCAATAATATCTTTATACAAAAACAAACTTCAAACCTTAACGAGTCTATCAGTCAACGTTTGTTTGTTCTTTTATATTTTCTCAAAATGAAGAATAGTAGAAGGGAGCAGGGATTTTGATGGGGATAGATGATTTCTATAATTCGGTTCCCCAAAGTTTATTCGTTCTGGTCATTTTCTCTCATTTGTCTTAACTGATCAATATCTGTCTTCAGGTACTCCCCCACAATTTAGCAATCTGAAAGAGAATGAGTTTCTGCAGGAAAAACTGTGACTCATTGGTGCGATTTGGGTTGGGTCATTCACAGCAGATTTGAATTTGGGGAAACCTTCTTCCTGAGAAGTACTGATTCCAGTGCATCTGCTAAGTTTAAGATCAAATATTTACTCCATGGAAAATGTAATTATTTTTTTAATTAAGGAAGCTTAGACATGAATAAAATAACAGGAAAAAAATATGCTTTCTATTCAGTCCTAAAACTGTCAATAATAGAAAACTATTTCCCATGAAGACTGAGAGCTCCCAACCACTTAACTGCATCATTGCAGGCATTTTTGGTCATCTATAAATGCTGTGGCTAAGCATGGGCTCAGGGAACAGTCCTTCAGGGGAATCTTTTTAATATATATGTTTTAGGTGCCTGTTTTGCCTAAGGAGGCAGAGAGAGATCCAGTGAAAGACAATTTAAAGAAACAGAGACAGATAGGGGGAAAAAAGTAACAGAGATAAGGATACACTGAAAAGAAAAAAAGAAATGAAGAGAGGTAAACCTTGCCAGGCAAACAGCAGAATGAAACACACACACACACACACACACACACACACACACAGAATGGCTGCTTCATTGTTCTGAGTTTACATGCCTCCACCAACAGATGCCCTATTCTGTTTCCTGTCCTTGGAATTCTTGAAATCCACTTGTGTCCTTAAATGCAGGCCTCTCACAATCAATGTACATGGAAAAGAATGATCCTTTATCTTGACTATTTTGAGGGCACTGATTTTAATTTTTTTCAGTCAACATGACTCTACCAATCTATATTATAAATAATCATAATCCAACTCACAAATATTAGACTCACAAAGTAAGCAAATATGGTTAGTTCACTCCCTTCCTAAAATCCGCTGATGCCACTCCATTGCTCAGAGCACACAGGTCAGTTTCTCTAACACATCTCACCAAGCCCTGTAGGATCTGACCTCTGCTCACCTTTTCAGCCTCTGTTCCCACCCCACCTCAAACCCTGTGCTCCATGGACAGAACTGTGGACTTCTCTCCATTACTCAAGCCCACCAGGATCCTGTCTCTTCTTCAAGGCTCTCCCTAAAACCTCCATCCTTCCCTCAAGGTCCCAAGGTTCACTCACCAATCCAATCCCTGGCTCAGCAAGTATAGAAAAGCTTTCTCGAAATCTCCTTGACTCCAGTTAGCAGCTTTTCTTATGTTTCCTCACAGGACAGCACAGTTGCCCCAGTCACAGACTCTCTGGCCACATTGTAACTGTCTCCTGACTTGCCTCACTCTTTCCCATGGAGTCATGTCTTCCATGTTCACTACTGTTTGCCCAACATCAACACTGAGGATGTTAAAATACAAATTTAGGGTCATTTTAAGCTAAACCATTCTTTGGGGGGCAGGCAGTTTAGTGTGTATAACAAAAAGAAATTTTCATTAAAAGGTATCAGTTAAAGAACTGCATACTTCCAGTACTCCTTATGAAGTTCCATGTCAAGAAATACCTCACTGCCAAAGATGGGATTTAACAGTCAAAACAATTCTGGACCAGTGCCATTTGCTTGGAAATGGTAGGAGGACTCTGGGGGGATTTTGCGCTCAATTTTCAGCCAACCTACTGCACAGATAATCCAACTATTTCTCTGAGGTTGAGTTCCCTGGGAAACAGATCCTAAGACTCTGAGATCTGTGTGCAAGAGGTTTGTTGGGAGTGCCCTTGAGATCAATTCTGGAGGGCAGGGAAGGAAGCAGGATTAGGTAGAGAGAGGAGCTGAACTGTGATACACTCTCAATAGAGGTCTCTGGATTCAGCGGAAAGTGTGGAGGCTTGCAAGGTCCTTTTCAGTTGTCTTAAACTGAAGCGAGGGGCTGGGCACCGGTGTGCCAGATAAAAGGTTATTGGATGCTCTCTGCCCTTTCCTCCTGAGAGCAATCACAACCTTGGGCAAAGCAACTCCCAGAGGCAGTGAGCAACTGGGGAGAGAGAATAAGATCCAAGAACAGTCAGTGTCCCTCTGGCTGCAGGTGAGAAAATGGATGCCTGGGTCCTAAAGCACTACACTATTTCAACAGGGAGAGAAAGAGGTTATGATGTTTTTATTACTAATCCCCGGTCAGAACTCATGGGTACGGGGTGCTTATCAATTATAACATCCCTTCAACCAATTGGCAGTACAATCGGACATATTTCTCCTTAACATTCCTACAGGGAAATAGCTACAGAGCTAGCTAGTATTTTTCAAATAAAACCATAGCTCTATCAAGAGGCTTTCGGTAATACGGGTGTTCAGCTTTGGTACGGTGATGGGTGGGGCTGAGAAAAGAAAATTTTAGGAGACCTTAATTAATAACAGTAAATAGTAGCTATATTTTATTTATTCCATGAGCTTCCCATGAAAAGGGAACTGGAGCCAAATGAGTCTGGATGAATCCCAAAGTTCCAGGCCCTCAAAGGGAATTTTCCTGAGGAACTGTGATAGCATACACAGAAACTCCATGCATACTTTTTAACTGAATTGAATGAACCCTTATGCAAAACTGTGGCACCCATACTTTTATTCTGAAACAGTGAAGGTTTCAGTTCTAGGTCAGTCTTCTAAAGGTAAATTAATAAAGATGTTCTGGGTTTTGAGAATGTTAACAGGAGATACAGAAAATAACAGAAAAGGAAGACTGGTCTTAAAACCTGAGTGAGACAAGGTGGTGAGGGAAACGAGGCTGGAACCTTAGTATTGGATTCTGGCTGTGTTGGAGCCAGAAAGAAAGCTTGGAGGTGTCTAAGAGAAGCTGACAGATGCAGGCCCCAGAAAGCGCAGAAATCAATAATTCTGAGTCACAAAATCAGAAAAGCATTGAACATTTAGATGTCAAAGTAGACCCAGAAAAAAGAGAATGCAGTGTCCCTATGCTATGCCAATATCTGCAAAACAAACAAAAACTATAAAAGTGACATGCTGCAAATGTTGGCAAGGGGGATCCTGGAATTACCTTGCTACTCACTAAAAATGTGTAAACTCTCAGTGATATTGTCCTAATTTATGGTGCTGTCTTAAGTTACTTTAGTAACATCAAATTTTAAAAGCTTGCCTAGACTCGTTTGGGACTTCTACTGCCCACCCTTATTTTTGAAATAATGTCCTCAGCTGTGAATTCTCCTACTGTGAAATATTTAATACCTAATTTCTGTGCTGGGTAGAAGCCATTGCATGTCCACACGTTTTCCTAATGGACATACACGCCATCCACTTGCAGCTTACCAGCCTCCCTCATGTGAATGTTTCTCCACAAGCTCCTGGACCCTGACCATGAGTGAGCTATTGCGACAAGAACGGCAATCCCAGCTCTGTCATTTACTATCCTTGTGACCTTGCAGAATTCCCTTACCTACAGTAAGACATAGATTTCTTAGCTCTTAAATAACATGGGAGTGAATATTTTAACAGCCCTTTCCAGCCAGGCGCAGTGGCTCACATCTGTAATCCCAGCACTTTGGGAGGCCAAGGCATGTGGATCATGAGGTCAGGAGTTCGAGATGAGCCTGGCCAAGATGGTGAAACTCCATTTCTACTAAAAATACAAAAATTAGCCAGCCATGGTGGTGGGCATCTGTCATCCCAGCTACTTGGGAGGCTGAGGCAGGAGAATCACTTGGACCCAGGAGGTGGAGGTTGCAGTGAGCTCAGATCCTGCCACACTCTAGCCTGGGAGACAGAGCAAGACTACATCACAAAAAAAGAAACAAAGAAAAAAGAGAAAAAAAAGCCCTGTCCATCTTGCAAGGCTTTCTAAGAGATTCAAGTGAAATTTTATAAGTGAAAGTCACCTATAAACGTTAAGATGCAATACAAACATAAGGAATTATGATGACCTGTGTAGACAGCATAGAATTCTGCTCATATGATATAATGAGTACAGAAAATATGATGAGAATAGTTTACATGCAAGTTCATTTACATTTGGCCTTTTTTCACCCGTACAAGCTAACACAGTGTGAAACATAATAATAAATGAACTTGCTTATGGTTACTGTGGAAATGCTTTCATAAAACAGCTATGTCTGGTGTGATTTAAAGAAAAAAAAAAGCCGATATTTACCAAGTGTACTTAATATGGGCTGGCACCATTCTAAGTGTTTTAGATGTATTAAAACTCATTTAATCTCCATTACACCCCTATGAGGAAGGTACTATTATAATAGTAAACTCACTTTACAAATGAGAAATCTGGGGCTCAGAAAGGTTAAGTAATTTACCCAAGATCACATATATAGGAGTGGTGGCACCTGGAGTTGAACTCAGGCAGTCTGGTTCCTAACCCAACATAGTGATATACTAGAAAGAGAGAATGTCAACAAAAACATTGAAAAGTTGTAACTGGGCCAGGCACAGTGGCTCACACCTATAATCCCAGCACTTTGGGAGGCCGAGGCAAGCGGATCACGAGGTCAAGAGATCGAGACCATCCTGGTCAATATAGTGTAACCCCATCTCTACGAAAATACAAAAATTAGCTGGGCGTGGTGGTGCGCGCCTGTAGTCCCATCTACTGGGAAAGCTGAGGCAGGAGAATTGCTTGAATCCGGGAGTTGAAGTTGCAGTGAGCCAAGATCGGGCCACTGTACTCCAGCCTGGCACCTGGTGACAGAGCAAAACTCTGTCTCAAAAAAAAAAAAAAGAAAGAAAAGAAAAGTTATAACTGTGGGAAAGAGGTAGAAAAAGGGTCAGGGAAACAAAATGTTTGTAAAATGTTAATCTGCTTAATGTTTTTACCTAACCTCTTCCAAGTGTACAGATGTGATTAAAAGCAAACCCCTAGCCCACATACAGTCTAATAACCAAGAATCTCTTTATTTCTCATAAAGGGATATATCTGTCCTTAATGGTTCTGCTGTCTGATATCAGACTGTCCTAACCCCATTCCCAATCCTTAATTACCAGCAATTCAATTTGAACCAGGGTAAATGGACAGCTTGGTCATATCTGCAGTCTGACACCAGAAATGCTATGACAACCACCCATTTTTCTTTTAAAAAAAATGGTCTCATAGCTTGTATCATGTCCTATCTTTCATCTTTTGGAAGAAGAGAGATTGAATGTACAAATAAGCCACACAGTTGGCCAGGAGCCTGTGTGATAATGAGCCCTGATCTCCCATAGGTCAGAGTACGATACCAGACCATTCAAAGCAGACAGGGCAAGTCAAATGCCCTTTGAGCTTCTGTGACCACAAGAAAGAACAGTCATTTTGAACTTTTTGGGCTTCTGCCAGGAGAACTTTATTCAGTCCCCAACATGAGCACCTTCTTTGTGCCAGGCACTGTCAGACACCTGGGACACAGAATGAGTATGACCCAGTCTCTACCTTGAAGAGTTCACAGCATAGCAGGACAATGCAGGTACATAAATAGCCACCTGGGATGAATGCTAAGAAAGGGACAGGAAGAGAGGGCACACAGAGGAAGGAGAGAACGGAGGGGGGTGCACATTCAGGAATTATTTCTGATTAAGATGGATGGGATTTGGGATTTAACTACGTGGGGTTGGAGAGAGGAATGATCCTAAAGTCTCTAGCTCTCAGGCCAGCTCAGACCATTATAGGGAAAGAGCAGTTCTAAGATGCTATACCTGAGTTCATGTGCTCAAAAGCCCCTTTTGGCAAGTTTCAAACCACCATTAGCGCCATCTGTTGGCCACAGTAGGAGGTGACATACATCGGGCTGGCGTGGCTTGATCGAAACAAGCTGTAGAGGGCAACCTGTATATTATCCATCCTTAACCTAGAAGAGTAAGAAAGGCGAGTGGTTTGCAAGCTTGTCTAAGCCACCTTATTCTGCTGTTGTTGTTGTTCTGTTTTGTTTTGCTTTGATTTGTTTTAGGCTTTTAGCAGCCTGTAGCCATTGCTTTTAATTTCTGTCTCTAATGATAAACAGAGAAGAGGGATGAGGAAGGGACTTCGCTGACCCAACCAGAAAGAGAAACTAAAAACTCATGACTGTACCGTCTCCCTTAGGTGCTTTGCTAAAGTATATAGGCTTTGGGGTCAGACTACATTGGGGTATAACAAGTAGTACATGACATTGGTCTTTTATCTTGCCTAAGACTCAGATTTCATTAAAATGCAAAATAACAATAAAATTGTAACTATGTCACCGCTTTGTAAATTTGAATATATGCTACATGGACAAGAACTCTCACAGATTGGTAATGGGAATACAAAGTGATAATTTGGGAAACTGTCAATATTTACTAATACTGAACATATGTATGTTCTATGACCTAGCAGTTTCACTCTTAGGATTAGACCCAATAGAAACGTGTATGTATGGGTACTGAATGGTGTATATATATGAAAATTTCCTAGTAGTCCTACTTGTGATAATAAAAAACTAAAAATAAGCAACATTTCCAGCAACAGAAAAATAGATATATAAATTGTATTTATTCATACAATAAGACACAATACAGTAATGGGCATGAGCAAGCAACAACTACACACACAAATATGGACAAATCTTACAAACATAACATTGAGGAAAGAAGCCAGATACCAAATAGTACATATTGTTTGACTCAACTTAACACACAAACACAGGCTAAACTAATAAATGTTAAAAGGTCCGGATGATTATCGATAGGTAGAGGGTTAGTAACTCGGAGGAAGCATTAAAGAAACCCCTAAAATGCTGGTAATCTTCTTTTGTGATGTGGTTGCTGCCTACCTGAATGCATTTACTTGGTAAATTTTTGTTGATTTTTTTAAGTTAAAAATAATATTTCAATCTTCTAAGAGTGCTCTTCCACTTTCAAAAGTTCTCAGCGCAGAACCTCCTTGATAACAAGTGTTCAGTGTGTATTAGGTATTGAAATGTCATGAAAATGAAGAAGAGGAGGATGAAGAGTCAGAGGAGTAATGTGGAAGGAGAGTTGGTGAGTATTAATTCTACTACTACATTCAGAGACATTCATCAGTTCAGTAGACAGTCATAGAAGCTACAGCAAAGCATAGGATTGCTAAGGAGAGCTTCTAAGTATGAAACCTGAGAAAACACAAGATAGGCAGAGAAGGAATCATGTGGGGGAGAGACTTATCAGGAGGTAGGAAGAGAAGCAAAATAGGTTCAGTGTTCAAAAACAAGAGAGAAAAGGAGCCTCCCATGAAGTGTGACGTGTGGTGTGTGGTGTGTGGTATCAAGAGTCTTCATGCTACATAAAATTAAGACAGATGAAGACTACATATCATCCCACAGATTTGTCTGTGACCCCAGCTGGAACAGTTTTAGAAGAACTGAATTTAGAAGGGAACTTGAGGGAGTAAAAATAGTGAGTCGTGTGCCACTGGAACAGGGAAGGGAAGGGAAGAAGCATGACATTACATCTAGATGATTTTATTATTTATTATATTTATTTTATATTATTTATTTTATATTATTTATTTATAATTATAAATTATTTTATAAATTATTATATATTATAAATTATTTATAATTATATTTATAATTATTTATAATTAAATTATTTATAATTATTTATAATTATAAATATATAATTATATTAATTATTTATTTATTTTATATTATTTATTTATATATATTATATTTATTATTTATTATACATCTAGATGATATTATTCTATTAATAATAATTTGAAAGGATGGTGGAGAGAAAGCAATAGAAATACAGAAAAGATGAGGCAACTGACAGAATAAGGTCCCTGAGGAGGCACGAGAGTAAATGATCCTGTTTTGGTGGCAGTATGTTTCCATACTCTTCCAATACACAAACCTTGGTTAGGAAATAAAGGGCATGCTAGTCTATCTCTAATATGCTGTGGAGGCTTGTATAAGTCACTTGATATCTCTGGGACTCAGTCTTTTATCTGTGGAATGGAAGACATTCCAGACTAGATGCATCTTCTCAGATTATTTATATCTCCAACATTCTTTGATCACTTTGAAAGACAAATCCTAACCAGAAAGGCTTGGGAAGAGTAATACCCAGCTGTAAAATCTTTCACAGTTTTTAAAGTGAAGAATGTGGCTCATTCAATCCAGGGGTCAGTAAACTTTTCTGTAAAGGGCAGGACAGTAAATATTTTAAGCCTTTCAGGCTATACAGTGCCTGCCAAAACTACTCAACTCTGCTACTGTAGAGCTGAAAGCAGTCATAGACATATATAAATAAAGTAATGTGGCTGTGTTCCAATAAGATTTTATTTACAAAAACAGTCCACAGGCCAGATGTGGCCCATGGGCTGCAGTTTGCTATCTGCTACAACTTTGGAGCTATAGCCATTAATATTACCTGTTTTATGGAATTCAGAGTTTGACCTCTGATATGTCAGTTAAACCTGCGTCAAATCTGTAAACTGGGGACCACAGAACACAAGGACCATTACCTTACTGTGACATCAGGAGGCAAAGCTAATAAAAGTGATATGAAAACAGATTTAGGATATCATACAGAATGGCTAGGCCAGCTGTTCTTTCTTTCCAGTGAGTATTAAGTAAGAAAAAATGGGATTCCATTCCAACAAGAGTTAAGGGAAAAAGCAAGGTGATGCACTGGCTATGAAATAACACACTACACTCTGGCGTAAAGTAGGGAATTTGGCTTCTCTGGGTATCTTGAAGAATTTCATAGATAATTATGCATTAACAATCATCAAAATATGTTCTAACAGAAAATGATGGGAAAAGAATGATCATGAAATCCTCTTTCCTTGACCTATGAAACTTAAAAGAATTTTAATTGCAGTGTGTCATCATGAACACTTGTTGGTTGCAGCCCAAGCATCCATTCAGCTTTCTGACATTTCTTATTTACATTGGAGACTCTGCATGATTCTGGAAATGCTAACTCCATCCCCATCTCCAGGAGTGAGCATGTGTCCTAATCTAAGCCAGCCAAGTGGATTGAGCAGAATGAGTCTCAGGCTCTTTCTAGGAATAAGAAACAAGGGCATATCCACCTTGGCTGGACAGGACCACATGCGGACAGGATGCCTCAAATTGCTGCAACCCTTTGCTGCAGTGAGGACAGCCAGACTCTAAATGATGCCAAAATACCAGCAAAGGCAGGGCCAAGAGAATCACGAGCAATAAAGTCAGAGTCCTAATGACTCTGGAACAAATACCGCCTCAGCCTGCTCTACCTCTGACCTTCTAAAGTTACGTGAGCCTCTGTTGTTCAAGACAGTTTGATTTTGTTTTATTGTTACTTTCAAAAGATTACATGCTAACTCTAGTATATTCTCCCCTTGCTATGTATTATAGCATGCTTTGGGCAAGGACATGAAATGAATGTTTAAAATGGTCCTAATATTTCCATATGCTTCTAGAATATTTTCTCAAACTTTACATTGTTTTGACAGCACAACAGTCAAACGACTTTTGTTATTATCACCATGGTTCCAATCTGTCAGCAATTTATTTCTTCCACAGCTTTCAAAGGCAAAAGACAGACTATCTCAAAGTCCCCGTCCTTTTACTCTGACCAAATGTAAATGATCATAATTCAAAGTCCTGTTCTTATAATAGAATTCCTTCTTGCAACTCAGTTCTGTCTTTAAATCTCTAAACTCCCACCTCAGATGGCCTCTGAGAGAAAACTATAGAAATGAAGTCACTGAACACACTATTTCCAGCTGAGAGTACCTCATCCAAGGGCACGAAACAAGACATTAGGAATCTTTATGTCGTAGGTCACATGAAAAGATATTTCTGATATATTCAGAAAAGAAGGAAAGGAACTAAAGAAGGCTTGGTTGTGTTTCATTCATTCTCTCCATTCTATTTTTAGTTTCCTCCAGGAACTAAAGTAACACAGGAAATTTTTAGCGCTCAGCATATTAGATACTTTACATCAACATGAAAACAAGAGCAGGACAGCCTGTTGGCCAAGTTGTCATATTTCTCCCTGGTTAGCCAGCAGCAAAACAAAGATAATGTATTAACCAGCCTCTTGAATCCATTCATCTTCTCAAGATATGCTGGATTCTTAGCTTGGAAAGATGCCTGATGGTGAACATCCACCTTTTAAATGTCACTGAAACAAGGCTACTACTTCAAACACAACGTTGTCTTTTTTTCCCTCACTATTACTCGTATTAAGTAAAACTTTTCTAAATGGCATGCCCTCCTGCAAACTCAAATACAGATAGAACAGACCTACTACAAAAATATGCATTTCTCTACGTGCCCAGAATATAAAGGGAATCAAATAGGCCAAATGGAAAGCAAACAGAAAATCCAATGAAAAGCAGACACAGGGCCCTTAACAGTACTGCATGGATCTGGCTTACTTAAGTTGTTTTTTATCAGCTTTCTTGGATTTCATGCCTGTGAGAGAACTCAAAACATTGGAAGGTGAAGGCTAATAGTCCGGAAGCCCAAAGAGTTATCTTGGGAAAAAAATCCTACTTATTCTCAGACTCTGGCTGCAGCTTCTGCTTCTCCCTGTCCTGCTCCGGTCCTCCCTTACCCCATCATACTAGCTTCTCCCCCTATCTCTTCCATGAGTAAACTCATCTACAAATGGCACTATCCACTGGTGCCCATGTGGCTTGAAATCCCATTAGCACGATTGTTGTATTGCTTTTTTCTTCCTGTAGGAACACAGTGGAGTAATGTTATAACCATTATTCTAGGAAAGGAAGACCAAAGGCCAAGGTGCCCCTTCTTCTAAGATATCTGCATGCTTGTTTTAAAAAAGAAGTAATATTTGCAAATATTCTCATGAAAATTCTTTGTACCAGAGTCCCACCTGGTTTATCTTTATTTCTTCCTCTATAGGTTAGAGAAGAACATTAATGTTCATATCCCTATATCCTCAATCCCCCCAAAGAAACATAAAAGGACCTTATGGGTTGAAGTCAAAATTTGATTAGGTAGGGGTTAAAATTATTCCCAAGAGCTATACCTCTGACACCAAGAAAATTATAAAAGGTCTAGGCCATCCTTCTTCTTTGTTGAAGAGATTAGTCAACTGCCTGGAGACCTGTGAGACCCTTTTCTGTCCCTGTCTGGCCCCTGTCATTAAAGGAAAACACCAATTTCAGGTCCCTGGATTCCTGGATTTATTGAAAAAACTCACCTTCGGGGAGAAGACTGGAAGAAGTTGGAAGATTACTCAAATTATTTGTGAGCATTGTCTTTGTTAGTGAATAAGAGACTAGGTGTAACTGTTCACTACCCTGAAATTTCCATTTACCCCACAGTTAATAGACACAATGAATGGTCCAGTGCAGAAAGAAGAGGGACTCTAAATTAGCTTGTAACTCCTCGACCAAATACCTCTTTGATTAATTACATCACTCACTCCACCCCTGATAATGGCCATGTACTTTTCTAAACTCTACACTAGTCGAGGTCACAGAATAAATCCCATTCATCTACTAAAATCTTTGTATTCGGAAACAATACAAAGATTGCATCTAGTTTTGGGAAACACTCTAAGTTTCCCAAATTAACTTATATAACTAGGAGGGTCTAATTAACTATTAGTAGTAATGCTTCCCCACTGTGTAACAAAAGAATATGCACTACAATGATGGGAAATTAGAATCTCCTTATAACCAATAGTTAATTAAAATGATAAAAATTGAGATAAAGATAATATTAGATTATATTAGCCTTACCTAGTAACATGAAGCATCACCCTACCTTGACATGTTATAAATTAACATTATAACACAGTTCGACACCTCCAAGCCAACTGCGCTGGTGGCAACGATGAGCATTTGAGAACAGGGAGCCTCTGTTGTGAGAGCTAAGTTCTCAAGAGTCGACAAAGAATCATGGGTATTAAGGCCATAAAGTGGGGACAGAAGAGAGCGAAGTAGGATTTGATTTGCAGGCAAAATAAAGAGTATAGCCAAGCTGAATATTAAGCAAGGATGCCATAGAACTAAGCTGGGGGTTCACCAGCCCACATGGGAGCAGAGAAAAGTGGGAAAAGATTTTTCACTACTATGAAAACTGTATCAACCAATGAAAAAAAAAAAACCCTAAACATTCTAGATGAAGAATCATCTTTGCTAACAAATCATGACATATTTAAGACAGGCCAGCTTCTTGGACAGTATTGTTTGACCAAAGAGCTTTCACACACATGCACACAGAAACTATACATTACAGTCTATATTCATATTACTTCTTTTTCCTTAATCCTTTTTATCAATGAGTATACAGTTTTACTCAACATTTTCTGTATACTTTTCTATATAAACATTTCATCTACATATCTGCCATTTTAAATAGTTTCCCATTCTTAAGGACATGAATGAGGTACACACAGCAACAGTCCCATATACACACATATTTGCACACAGAATATATAATTTCTTCCTCTTGTTATAAGGAATGGAGTAACTCCAAACAGAAAGCCGAAGAAAATGCAAAATGAAGACATTCCTACTTTTGCTAGCCTATATCACTTTGTCTTCACAAATAAACTACATTAGTAAAGCTGATTTATTTACTTGCACTCATGAAAGACAAAATGGTACAAATGCAGTGTTTACCAACCAAAGCTCTATGTTAAAATTTCCAAGGCTATCTCCTAAAAGGTATTAACACCTGACGCCTACCCCTAGAGATTCTGACGAAATTGGTCCGGTGGAAAGGGTCTTAAATTTAGAGACAGGTGGACTTGCATTTGAATCTCTTCTTCATCACTATGAGTTACATACTCTTGGGAAAGTTACTTAAATTCTCTGAGCCTCAGTTTTCTAATTCGTACAATAGGAATATTACTGTGAGAATTAGAGATAATATATTAAAAATCTCCAGCATTCTCCCTGGCACACAAAATACCTTCAAAAATGTCAACCCATTACTAACATTCATTGTTCTTCAGGTTAGTAAAACAGAAACCAGAGTAAAAGAGAAGGCTATGCAGGATTTCAAGATTCTAACATGTTTGAGATGTCATGCTGTTTGGTAACAATGTCCATGAAAATTGGACAGTATCTGAAATACAGTTGCAGCATCTTAAAGAGGTAACATATTTTAGTGCTAAGCAATGATGTATTCTGACTCTTACTTTATCACACATTTTACTTATATAACTCTTCATCTAATTTCTTATTAAATGACTGTCTTAATTTAACAAAAATATATTGACTATCTCTGTTATTACATGACCAATATTTTCAACCATAACAGGGTAACAGAAAGTTCTTTAATGTTTATTTAACAGCAGTGTATTACTTGTTTGTAAATGAAGCCTGAAATTAGCGGTTTGTTGTACAATGGTGTTGTTTCTTGTTTTTATTTTTCTAAGTAGCATAGGAAATTATGCTGCATGTGAATCTGAGCAGACGTAAGCTGTACACACATTACCAAGACGCTATTAAGTTGCCATGGTCTGATAGTTCTTAGCAGCTTCTTCTCTGCGTAGCGTGTTGCTACCAAACACCACCAATGCAAAATGCATGACCACAAAAATCAAATACCAACATGAAGAAAACAATGCACCAATGGGGGAACATAATGTTTTCATTTCAGTATATTGATCTGAATTAGAAACTAAATGATTTTTTTCTAAAGCCATCCCGCACTTTTATAAACAAATTGCTCTAGTTGAATTTCAAAGAAAAAGATGCAAAAGAAGTATGTTGGATTCGTCATGGGCCCTGTCTTCCACAGGACAGCATGCTCTTGCCTTTCACAAAAAATGTTCCAGCCCTGTAACTAAAAACGAAAGCGAAGGATTCATGAGAATAGAAGGTCTTGCTGGTGGTCAGACTCACGGGAAAGAGAGCAAAGGAAAGTGAGTGCAATTATTTTCATTCTCTGTCTTCATGTTCCAGATATTGGAAAGAATAAAAGAGTATTGGGAAAAGTGCCTGAAGGAACCACCCCAAATGTTTTAAATTACTATTCTGCAAATTCATTAACCATCAAAAATGTACTATGCTGAACACAGTCTTCTCTAGATATCAATCAAAAGCACATTTTCTCACAAATGAACAGGGGAAAAAAGCCCCAACCCCAGCATCTTTGTTCCTCCTGATTTCTTTTCTCTGGGAAAATATTGCTTTAAATTGCTGTTTGTTCTCATAATGGACTACAGCCTTTGAGGTCTTTACTGCTTAAAGTGCTCTGAATGTACAGTCAATATACATGTAAAGTTTGCACTGATTATATGCAGCTCAAAGGATTTCAAAACATCTCCCTGGAAGCTTTTCCTTTCTCCTCAGAATTCCCATATGAGTTTCCTGGAGGCTGATTTTCAGCAGAGCACAAGAGAGTCTCCTGTCGGAAATGGATTTCCCACAGAAATGGGCTACATCAAAGGAGAGCTTGCTAATGTGAGAGCCATCTCTGATTTCATTGAACCGCTACTCGGAAGAACAAAAACAACCTATTCACACATATCGGAAACGTTATAGTAGGCATTAAGCATGGCTCTAACCCATCCCTCCTGTGCTTTTCTTGGCCAGTTCTTCTTGCTGTTCTATTCCTTTCATTTTGCTGTGCTTATTTCTGAGGTCCTTGGCCCTCTCACCTGAAATTTCTTCTAAATTCAATGGAGTCATTTGGTGTGTAGTTTCGCTGACCTCTCTTCAGTCTTTTACAGAATTAACTCTTAAAAGTGTCTTCGATTTCATTGCATTCCATGCTGACTTCTCAGTCTCTTTGAGGATCTCTTTCCCATAACCTCACATGTGGCTGTTCACAGGGAATCTGTATCAACCCTTTCACATCTCACAATGCACACTCATTACCTCAGGGCAAACGCAATCATTCTTAAGACATTAATTATTGCCAGGTGTGGTGGCTCACACTTGTAATCCCAACACTTTGGGAGGCCCAGGTAAGAGGATTGTTTGAGACTAGGAGTTGGAGACCAGCCTGGGTAACATAGCAAGACTTCATTTCTACCAAAAAAAAAAAAAAAGAAAAATGTTAGCCAGGCATGGTAGCACATGGCTGTAGTCCCAGCTATTCTGGGAAGCTGAGGCAGGAGGAGTCCCTAAGTTCAAAAGGTCGAGGCTGCAGTGAGCTATGATCATATCACTGCATTCCAGCCTGGGCAACAGAGTGAGACTCTGTCTCAAAAAACAAAAAAAAGATTTTACTTACCATCTATAAGCTGATGACCTCAACCATACATCTAGCTTAAATTTTCCCCATTCAAACTTGATGAGCCAATAGTTAAATTAAAAGAGAGAGAGAGAAAGAGAGAGAGAGAGAGAGAGAGAGAGAAATCCCCAATCCCAGATCCCAAATAACTAAT
The DNA here is from genome assembly GCA_004027715.1 of Plecturocebus donacophilus. Classification (NCBI taxonomy): domain Eukaryota; kingdom Metazoa; phylum Chordata; class Mammalia; order Primates; family Pitheciidae; genus Plecturocebus; species Plecturocebus donacophilus. The sequence goes on along the minus strand of PVKP010001379.1, from coordinate 6,901 downwards.
ATGGGAACTGCCCACAAATAGAAAACACATCACATAATTCAACAGGATATGTAGCAGGCACTGACTTTTACCTGTCTTGAAAATGTCTTCCTGAAGGAAAAGGTAGAAGAGATAAAAGAGGATTTTTTAAAGTTTTTTTCATTTTCTTTCTCTAAACATGGCATACAGTTCTGGCTTGCACTTTTATTGCTTATAAGTTTCTCATATTCTCTCTCTCTCTCTCTCTCTCTCTCTCTCTCTCCTCTCCTCTCCTCTCCTTCTCTCTCTCTCTCTCTCTCCTCTCCTCTCCTCTCCTTCTCTCTCTCTCTCTCTCTCCTCTCCTCTCCTCTCCTTCTCTCTCTCTCTCTCTCTCTCTCTCTCTCTCTCTCTCTCTCTCTCCCTCTCTCTCCAAAATGTCAGCCATTGGATTTTCTTCCATGGGTCAGTCTTTTATGTCTAGAGACACATTCAATATAGGCAGCTCCACTAATTTTAATTGAAAGTCAAGCATAAGAGTGAAGGATGAAATAACTAGTCTGGATTATGTATTTGTCTACCTTTACCTTTCAAAATATAATCTCTGCAAAGGCAGAGATTCTTAGGATCTAGAATGGTAGTTGGCACAAAGTAGATGCTCAGTAAAATGTTTGTCATATCAGAGAATGAATCTTTGATGACAAGATGTCAGGAGTGAGAGTACCCTTCAGGGTCTTTTTGTTGTGCTGAGAGGGTAATAGAGTACAATAAGCCCAACAGCCCACATGATTTTTAAAAATGGAATCCACAGAGAAGTAATAAAAAATCCCCATTAAACCTCTCCCAACAATGGTGCCCACTGCTTCTTAAGGGATATGTGTTACTACAGTGAGTGACATAAGTCAAGAGAATGGAAAAGATGGAATACCTATATATTCCAAACCATATTTCTCAATGGGGTATGTCTTCAAGATAGATTTCAGACACATAGCCTGCTACCATGGGATGGCAACCAGTGTGAAGTCAGATATTTAAGGTTTTGCAAACTAGACTAACTTCTTTGGAGAAACATTAGGGAGGACTCAGTGTCTACAGGGGTGGTGATGAAACCGGGAGTGGTACTGAGATACAGTGGAATGAGTGCCAGAACAGGAGCAGAGGGTTTGGCTTCTAGCTGCAGATAGTCATGCCATGAAGCAAGTTGCTTCATGTGCTCTGTCAGAGACATACTGTGGTGCATGTATAGCTCCCTCAATCTCTGAACTCATCATTTCATTTGACAAATTTTTAAAGGATGGCCACCAAGTGCAAAGCATTGTGCCAAGTGCCATAGGGGCAGAGCAGAGAATCAGGTTTCTGCCCTCAAAAACTGAACTACTGGGTGGCAAGTTGGGACTGCTGGCCTCTATGAGCCTCTGAGTTTTGTGTGGGTCAGGGGACCTATGGTGCAATCCTGGAGATGAAAACTGTGCCTTTGATATCTCCCTTCATTGGACCCTTTTAAATACTGTATCTATAGTTGTATGTCACAGGAATGCTAGAGACAGTTATTTCATCATTATCTTGTTATATAAAAGCATATAGTGGAATTGGCTCAGGGCTTGCTGGCTTTTTGTGACCTCTAGCAACCCAGAAAAATTAATATAATTATGCTATTAAGCACTCCTAAATTTGTCTACACCATTATATGCACTATGCCCAAAGGCAAGTAGCCTAATGAATTATCTATAGTTTTACAGGATGGGGGCATAACACCCACAGTTACCATCTCCTTCAATATCAAACTACCCACCAAGTAAATCAGGCCACATTTGAAGGAAGCAGTTCTTAGACCATTCCGAATTAATATACAAAAGCTGAAAGAAGGTTAACTAAGAAGCATTCTTGAACAAAAAGTTGGGTGGGCTGAAAATGACTGGCAAAAAGTTAAATCTAAACTTGCAGAGTACATAGTGTCAGGAGGAGTAACGTGGGGGGATAATGGGTCAGCCCCACTCTGAGATTCACACGGAGGTGCTGGTTATGCGGAAGAACGCAGCAAGCCAACCTCGTTTTGGATGTCTAGTGCAATTTGGAACACTTCATTTTGAACACGTCAGACATAGGAGATAAAAGAAGGCAAAATGACAAGAATTGGTGACGCCGGGAGAGAAGTTAAAATAATATATATTAATTAAAGAAATGAGAAGAATGTGTAGACAGGACTCCCTCTGCAAAGAAAATATCCCAAGCAATAGCCTTTTGGAGGCTAGCATTCTTAACAGCTATTGAGTCTTCCCACCAGAGATAAGATTTATCTTCTAGGAGAAAAAGACACAGTAGTGTCATACTGCGGACATGGCGAATCTGACTTCAGTGATAGTGGTGAACTCCTCTTGAAGGAAGGGCTCAGTAAAGAAAATGCTACAAGGAAGAGATGCTGAGGTTTTCTTAGCGGAAGCACGCAAAACAAGATTATGTAAAACCTAAAAAATGGTACAGAAGAAAATCCCACAGTAATCCTCACTTGTTATCCTGTTTTGAGGTGAAGAAAGAGGAAAACACATACGTCTTATTCCCAATAACCTTTAAACAGGGAAACCACAGGCTTACATTTTTGAAGTACTAAGTACTTGTCACCTGGCATGTCAAAATAGAAGCAGTACAATTTTGTCCATTTAATTCACCAAAAATTTAAAATTTGACCATTTCCTAAAAGATGCAGAAAGAAATGCTAGCAAGAAAAATGAATTTAAAACAATTTTTTTTTTTTGAGATGGAGTTTTGCTCTGTCACCAGGCTGGAGTGCAGTGGTGCGATCCTGGCTCACTACAACCTCTGCCTCCTGAGTTCAAGCAATTCTCTTGCCTCAGCCTCCCAAGTAGCTGAGACTACAGGCATGTGCCACCATGCCTGGCTAATTTTTGTATTTTTAGTAGAGACGGGATTTTACCATGTTGGCCAGGATGGTCTCGATCTCTTGACCTCGTGATTTGCCCTTCTCAGCCTACCAAAGTGCTGGGATTACAGGCATGAGCCACCACACCAGCCTGGCTTGTGTATTAAAGTAATTAAATAAATGTGGGAGAGACAGAAAATGATTCTAATATTAAAAATTGCTTTCTTCAAAAACATCACTAAGCAGTATCATAGAATGAGGAACTTAAAGGACTTAACTTTCTGTTTGACCCATGGCAGAATTAAATTATATCTTCTCCAACCTGATTCCTCCCATGAAATCTATTCTGTTTAGGACAAAGGTCAAGTTCTGAGTGAGAATGATTTAGTGCCGCTCTTCAAATCCAATTCCATAATCATACTCTTGTCTCAACATACCAGCTGGACATCAAAGATGAAAAAAAAAAAAAAAGCAAAAAATGCAGCCACACTCTCAAGAACATTATGAAGCTGAAATATGACCATTTCGAATTCTATCATCCTCAAATACAAATAGAATTTTCATTCATCAAAGGCTAAGCAAACGCAGAACCTATTGCTGGCTCCACTGTTTTCAGCATCTCACCTTTTCACACTGAGCAGCTCTTCCCATTGCTATCTCCCCTTTCTCTAAAGAACTTGACTTCTTTTGAAAAACCACAGTGTTTACATCAAACTCTCTCCTTTCCTTTTCTGCCCTTGCATAATATAGTCACTTGACTCCAGAGAAAGTAAGATTCAACAACCCATAGTATTACTGAAAATACTTCAAAAACAGGCAGGAGCAGAAGAGCACAGTGGACGGGCATAGTGGCTGTTTTGTCTCTAATGCAAATCTAATAGCTGCTTCGAGTGGAAAAAGAAATAGCCTTTACTATTACTTGTGTGATGAATGCACCAACAGGAGTTTTGAGGAGAAAGATGTCATTTAAGTAGATGCCCCAAAACCAAGCTTGACATAGGCCAAAGGATTGTACACTAAAGGAATTTTCTCCTTCCAGTTCTCTCTTCTAAAGCCCCTATTTCAAAGCAGGCCATAGGTTAAAATTATTCTTCTTGGATTAGTTATGGTTTTAAATAAATGCTCTTTTATAGAGGGAATTAACCAACATGTATTAATTGTGTACCTACTACGTACTCTGCTTTTTGCTATGGTCTTTACAAGGAAATAGAGGAAGGGTTGTTCTGTTTAAGATATCTGTAACCTGCACAGGCAAACAAAACAAAAATAGACAAATGGGATTACATTAAACTAAAAGGCTTCTGTGCAGCAAAGGAAACAAAAGAGTGAAGAAAAAGGACTATGAAATGGGAGAAAATATTTGCAAACTATGTATCTGATAATGGGTTAATATCAAAAATACATAAGGAATTCCAACAACCATATAACAAAAAAACAAGTAACCCAATTTAAAAATGGGCAAAAGACCTGAACAGATATTTTTCAAAAGAAGACAAACAAGCCAGTGTGGCAGCTCATGCCTACAATGCCAGCACTTTGTGGGGGGCCAAGGGATTGTTTGAGCTCAGGAATTTGAGACTGCAGTGAGCCATGATTGTACTACACTTCAGCTTGGGCAATTTAGCAAGACCTCATCCCTTTTTTTGTTAAAGGCATAGAAATGTCTAATAGATGTGAAAAGATGTTCAAATCATTAATCAACGGGGAAATACAAATTTAAAACACTATAACATAACTTACATCTGTTGAATGGCTATGATCAGAAAGACAAAAGATAACAAGTGATGGTGAGGATGTGGAGAAAAGGGAATCCCTGTTGGTGGGACAAGAGTTCAAAGGGAACAACTGTTGGTAGGAATGTAAATTAGTACAGCCCTTATGGAAAACAGTATGGAGTGTCCCCCCACATTAAAAATGGAACTACCATACAATCAAGCAATCCCACTACTGTGTATATATCCAAAGGAAATAAAATCAGTATGTCAAAGAGATATTTGCACTCCCACATTCATTTACTGTAACATTCACAATAGCTACAATATAGAATTAATCTAAGTGTCCATCAACAGATGAATGGATAAAGATAAATGGATATACATAAAATATATATATTTACACAAGGAAACATTATTCAGTCTTTAAAAATAAGAAAATCCTGTCATTGGTGACAACATGGATGAATCTGGAAGGCATTAGGTATAATAAGCCAGGCACAGAAAGACAAATACCATGTGATCTCATGTATATGTGAAATCTAAAGAAGTTGAACTCATAGAAGTCGAGAGCACAGTGGTGGTTAACAGGGCTGGTGAGTGGGGGAAGGATGTGCACTGAAGAGATACAACATTTCTGTTAGATATGAGGAATAAGTTCAAGACATCTTTTGTACATCATGGTGACTACAGTTAATAACAATGTACTGTATATTTGAAAATTGCTAAGAGAGTAGATTTTTAGATGTTCTCATCACAAAAAAATAACCACGTGAAATACTGCACATTTTAATTAGCTCTATGGAGCCATTCTGCAGTGTGTACATATTTTTAAACATTATGTTGTACATGATAAATTCATATAATTTTTATATGTATTTATAAATATATAATACATAAAGAGTAAATAGATAAATAAAAAGATCTACAATCTAACTGAGATTATAAAACACCCTGGTGTCAAAAGCTAAGTTACAGGATAAGAGAGCAAAATGTAAATTGCCATCAGATAGTGCATTACATAACTTGTGTATGATCAAGCAGTGGTTGGAATTCAAAGGGATGAGATCCCATCTTTGAACTTGGTAGATTGAGGTGAGCCTTGAAATAAAGTTACAAGATCTGGCCTCTAGAGGAGAAGAAAAAACAAGAGTTGGAGGGGATGTCACATGAGCAGAAATAGAAGGCAAAAAGCCCCAAGTCCTACTTGGGAGGCAAAGAAAGAACACAATTGGCTGGGTCTGCTCTTTTGAAGATACTTGAGAGTTGCTGAGGTCTAAGCTCATGACTTTTCTATGTCTTGTAGTATTTAGCTATGAGACTGTCTAACATCTGTCCTTCCTGCCCTCACGGCAACTGACAACTTTGTCCAACTCTTCACCCACTGTGGCAGACGTTGTTGATTGGCTAAAGCAATAGCCGTTCCTAACCCCTACTCACTTACTGTGTCTTACAACACAGGCCAGTAAGCAAGTTGCTGGTTTTCCTGGACTCCTTCAAAGGTAAAGACATTCACACAGCTCCATTTCGGCTGATGAGTCAAAAAGGGAAGTCTGCTGTGGGCTCCTAAGAAAAGAGATAAGAGAGACTGAAGAAAGAAGAAACTGTGCTTAGCCATGCACCTTCTCTCTTCTTGCCTTCAATGTGTACATGATGTTTGGATCTCTGGCAGCCACCTTGCGATGAAGAGGTGACAAGCAGAAATAAGAAAAGCCTATAGAGGGAAGACGGTGTGAAAAAATGGAACATCATAAGGTTATTAACGATATCACTGGCATAATGGTTCAACCCTAACTTCAGATTTTTGTTTTAATAGTAAATAAATGAATAATAAATGTCCCTTTAGGCCAAACCACCATTAGTTAATACTGTTTTCTTACTTGCAGCCAGAAGTATTCCTATCTAATTTAGCTGCCCTCACCCTCCATAATCCCAAGTCTACGAGGCTGCCTCAAGAGAAGCCATATTATTTATGACTGCACTCTCAGGCTACAGTTAAGTGCCCTAAGGATGAGGCTCTGACTCAGTCCTGCCCTGGGGTTTTACAGCCTGAATCTGAGAAGGAAAGTGAGCCCTCTCACATGGCTTAAGTCACATAAAATGTTACACTTAGGTTGTCAGCAGCTATGCTTTTTGCACTGACTACAAAGCCTGTCTACAGTGAGAAAGAGAGGAGTTAACACGCACAGAGAGCCATAGATGAAACATGGAAAGAAAGTCCTGGTGGGGTTTAATTCTCTGGCACCATCTGTTTCTGAGCCTACCTGTATTTGTATTCTTTCTATAGTTATGTTACTCATTCTCTGAATTCCAAATAAATGTCCCTTTGTTGCCTAAACTAGTTTTGAGCAATGTT